>VZZY01019943.1:0-50748 GCA_013400335.1 Eurystomus gularis | reverse complement strand
GGTGGGTGGGGAGAGAGAAGCGAGTACATGTGTATGTAATTCTCTTCTCTCTGGCTATTACACAAAGTAAAATAGCTCCAGCTGGAAGAAAAGGATTAACAGAGACCTGCTGCAGAATAAGTCACAGCCTGGTAGGGGAGCCTCCAGGAAGGTGGACAAGGGCCATTTCAGACCTCCCCAGCTAGAGAATAGAGCCATACCCAAGAGGGATACGATAGTGATCTTTAATATTATGAAGGGCAACAAAACGGTGAATCGTCAACAAGGATTCACTATTTCTCGTAAGAAAAGACCTAGGGAGATCATACAGTTATCAAACAACAAGTTCAAAAGAAATGAAAGTGCACTTTTCTCACACAACATACTCAAAGTGTGGAACTCAAGCTATGCCACGTTGTGGACAGCAGAAGTTTACAAGAATTAAGAGGATTAGGCATTTCCTTTCATAGAGGGGAAAGAAAAACACCAGAAGTTACTAAACTCAAGAATATCACCTCTGGCTCAGGAAGTCCCTAAGCTACAATTTGCTGAAAGCTGGGAGGATATGCTGGAGGAGTATCATGATAAAGTCACCTAGGGAAATACTACACTCCTCCCTAGGTGTCCTCTGCTGCAGTCAACAGATATTGGAGCAGCAGACTTGTAATCTGATTCTTGTCGTTCACTGTTATACCGTTTTCCACTGTTATTTTGGGGCTTATTCCCCAGCGTCATTAAAACAGTCCCATGTCAACTAAGTTTCAGTCAATTAACTTTATTCCCCAGGTTAACAGCAGCACTAAGTAACTCATGCCATTGCTCAGCTAATGAGCATAGAACAGCATATTCTCAGCAGGAGGACCTAGGCTCTGTGATTATTCTTTAGAAGAATGTAGATTTGGCTCAAACCTTTGAACCTGTTCATACCAAGGATAAGACATATTTATAAATACTGCAAAATTCATTGGCCTTGAAATACAAGCTAGTTTCTAGTATAAAACTCCCTGAGTCTACCAGCTTTTAATTTTTTAAAATGTTACCTAGTACTCACATTCACTGCCAGGTCACAGATAGCATTCTGTAACATTTGAACAACACAATTAATTTATAATCTTAGCATTTATTCTTTTGGAGTAAGTGCAGTAAATAGACCTGTACACAGTTAAGTGGGGGAAATTCATATAAACATGAAAGGAATTCACTGAGCTCCATTAATATTATGATATTTTGCTAATATAAAAATCACCCTAGCTGTACTTCAACTGATGTCAAATTACCAATTTCTTTACATCTTATATTTGATTAATAATACTTTTTGTTGCCATTTAAAAAATGGTGATATTAATAAAATCACAAAGCAGCTGTGTAAGATGGTACATATTCTACAATATGTATAGTTTAAGATTTATGGAAGAAATGTCTTTAACAACTAAATTGCATAGGGTTAGACTGATGAAAATGTTATAAATAAAGCATCTTCAAAATTTGAAAAAAGTGACTTCTTTGATATGTTACTAAAAACTATGAAACAAAAAGAAACGTGAAGTTAAACAAAAGAAAAACATCAGTGTGCTTAGGGCAGCAGTTGATCCATTTAAAAAACACCACTTTATCTGTTCTCTTTTCCTTTGCAAAATCCAATAAACTGCCATTATATTCCTTTTAAATGGTTCCATTACAAGGATTCTATAACAACAGACTAATCTCTTGATAATTATAATAAATGCCTGTAATCAAAGCAGGAACCATTTAAAATAAGGAGAAAGGCTGTTTTCCATCAAACTCATTGTAGTTCCGTGACCTTTGGAGCATTAAGCTACATCATACACTGCCACCTCTAACTGCAACATAGCTTTCCTACCAATCTTGCTCAAATAAAAATAAAAAGGATGAAAGATCAACGGCAGTGTGGATTGGCACATAGTAAGAGTTCTTACTTTCCAACTCTGAGCCTTGTAGAACATAAAAACCTCAATTTGCAAGATTCCAAAGGCTCAAAGCCGGCAGGATTTAGCCAGCAGCTCTTTGATGGGCTTGATACGTAGTGCTTCTCTTTAGGAGAGAACGGGGGAAGGAGCAGACTGCTATTTTCAAAGGTTGGGCTATGGCAATGTGAGCTGTATATCACTACTGACGCTTAAGAAAGTATTACTTTTCAGAAAGACAGGACATTTTATCACAAAATTCAGTATTGTATTCACATGAACAAACAATGATTTCCAGAGATCATTTAAGAAACTGAAGGCTGATAAAATTACGGGAAATGACTATATATGATCAGAATGGCTTTCATCTGCATTTTGTTAGACCCAGCATTGATTTCACTTTTCAGCTGTGAACAGCAAGAGGCCAGCTGTGGCCAAGGGAGAAAGCAAGCAATGAACCAGGGTCACAATAGAGTCTGAGTTGTCAGAAAATTTAACACTTTTAATGACTAAATCTCAGCAAAAAATCTTCGAGTTACAACCATTTGAAAATTATATCCAGCGGGTCCCACAAACTGTCAGGGAATAGAAGATTTAATTTATGACAAAGTAAAACCTTTGAACTCTAGTTATGTGAATAAACAGCATTATAAGGGGAAAACAAACAAAGCAAGGAAAATATAAAATACATTGCCTTCAAGGCAGAAACAACTACATTTTACTTTGTATTCCCAGATGTGTTAAAGGGAAATTTATGACAGCATACTGAAAAGCAAGATTCCCATTGTGAAACCCTTCACATTTATTTAACTAAGCACAATCATTGAAAATGACCTTTATCCAAACCCTTCACAGCTGTCTTAAAATGATCTAAAACTATTGCCAGATTTTCTTTAACTAGCATTACTTAACAAAAAGTCATTACCCCAGGGCCATATTACACTACTGGCAAGTAAACACAAATCCATTTTCAACAATATGCTACGAAGTTTTAATGAAATATTGATAACAAATTGAAAACTCTCCATTAAAAAGGTGCCAAACAATACAAATCACCATAGTTTTCTATCCTAGCAATAAATAAAATTTCCTCATTTCTGATAACATATATGTCACCTGTTAGATGAACATGTGAACAGAAAAATGGCTAATACTTTAAAAAAGTCTTACATTTAAAACTGTTATTAAATGAAGTGTCAAAATTATAATAAATGGAGCTGTTCTAGCAGCATATTGTGAAAAGATATCCTCATCTGTTCTCAAAAGACAGCACATCTAGAGTGTACATTACTCTATAAAATTAAAGGGCTCCTGACAATAAATTCATATGGCAGTTTTCATTGCAGTACACTAATAATTTACCAATGTATTAATAAAGTTTGAGTCCAAGACTTTAAAAAGCAGTGTGTCAAAACGATGAACACCTTCATCTTTCTCCCTTTTCTACATAAACACCAAGCATAAAGATAAAAAGATTGTCACAAGAGCTGGCCTTCTGCAGGTCTAGGTCAACTGACAGGGGTTAGAATGGAAAAAAAAACCAACATACTTGTGGATTCAGAACAAAACAGTTTAGTTTTTAACCTAATAGTCTAGAGCCACAATTAAAGCGGGTGCATACTGTGGGGATGGGGGAAGGGACTTTATTAAGGGGCTGGTTAGTTCAGTAAATCATAGCTTTCAGATAAAGATGATTATGGTGATTCCTTGGTGTGAGAAGGAGAAGAAGGGTACAGGAGGTTCATTTCACCACCAAGTAATTATGCTGACCCAGAGTGTTACCATTTATCATGGCTGAAAGATGACACTCACCGTTAGCCAAGGGAAACTGCTAGTCAAATGCTTCCATCTAGATCAATACACACCACATTTTTCTACAGCCAAAAGTAATTATAGAAGAGCAAACTTCACAATCAATACCCACTCGAGCTAACTTATATTCTGCTGTACAGACCTGAAGGTATGGCACTGTCAACTGTCACTGAAAACTACTGCTTCAGACCCAGATTAAAGGGTTTCCACCCACCATTATAAAGGATTTTGCTACCTATTTTCTGAGTAAAAGCAAATGTATCCTCTTTTCTCTATCGTTAAAAACAATGAGAAACCATGCACGTTTTCAGGACACGTTGCAACTTACAGCTGAAACTGATGTTCTTATTATAATTTCATAAAGTCTCACTTAACACAGAATAAAAAAAGAAAATCGGTCAGTTAAAGAAAAATCAATCTTCCTAACTCCTGAAAGCTAAAATAGTTTCTAGAGCATTAGTTTCTAAAAGCTGCAGTTGAAGACCTGACCTTTGTGAACTCCAGAGACCAGAAAAGAGAGAAATATTTTGATATGAAGTATTAAATCAATGTTATCTTCAGTATTAAACATGTATTCATGTCTGTTTACACAGAGGTGCATACACAGGATTACCAGCAAGCCATCTAGTAGACAAAATTAGGCTTTAAGAGTTTAGGTTTTGTTTCAAAATATATCTAAATGTCAGTTTTGACAACAGCTTTCAAAAAGGCAGAGCTTAGTCTTATAAACCAATCTAACACATCAAGAAAGGTTAGAGGGCAGAAAAAAATCACTACTTCAGTAAAAAAAAAAAATTTGACATCCAATTTTCAAGCTGATTTATCAGTGGAAAGCTAAAATTGATAGTTTGCCATTACTGGGTAGCAGGCCGTCTAAGAAAGCTGTTACAAAGCCTTTCATTTTGATTTAGCCACATGGATCAATACAAACCTATACTGTTTCAATTTTACAAATATTGATTTTCTGATATAACCTCTGTGGGAGAACATTCATCACCTGCCATACTAAAAAATATTGAAATTTATTTTGTAAACTTTGATTCTCAACAAAATATAGTGTTCTATTGAGTGAAGTGAAATCTATTTTTCCAGATAGCAGCTAATCACTGTTAAAATGATATTTTGAGTAATGTATTTTTTGTCTTTTCATTTCAAAGTCTGACTTACACTGGTAATTTTTTAACAGGGTTCATATCAAGGAAGATCATAAAACTTCCCTTTGTTTTTTGATCAAATATCTTGAGACTCTTATCAGTTGTAATGAGCAGAAGGACAAACTAGAACTTCAAGTTAAAGTATTCAGTTACAGTTAATACTAATTTCTTACACTAAGCTGCTTCCCAAACCTAGAACCACTTAATTGTTTATGGGGAAAGATCTTTTTTTTTCCCAGATATCGAAGAAAAAACAAATTATTAAAGGAGAAACAGCTATTTTATGAAACAAAAACATCTTTACTATATATTTACACAACAATATTATTTAGACAAGCACACTGAGTTTTATCCAACATAAGGATAAAACTCAATTTATCTCTAATCTGCTTTTTGTGATATCCAAGAACTCTGTTGTTCCTCAGAATTCAAAACATATTACATTTTTATATGCTACTTTGCTCACATGTAGTTATTGATTTTTACGACAGCTCATTCAAACCGATTTAAATACTGGATTCATTAAAAAAAACCTGTGTGATTTTGTAAGACAATTTTGAGTTGTACAGCTTTTCTTGTTGCAAATTATTTCATTAATCCTGAGTATCTTATTCAATTTTTTAAAAGCTCAGAAATAGTTTGAAGAAATGACCTCTTCACCCCACTCTTTCCCATTCCCTAGAAGCCCCTTTATGAGCTGCCTGAACAGGACCACGAACATTGTGAGTGTCCCATTGCTGCTGCTAAGTACAGACACACTATCCAGCCAGGGCATCAACACAGAAAAGACACTGAATGGGTTTTAGGAGGAAATACACCCTGGATAAAAATGAAAAAGAATTTTCTCAGCAGCATATGAGAAATAAATGAGAAATATTATAATCCTATATTGGAAGGACGCAGTCCAGAGATGAGATTCAAGCAACACCCAAGAGGGTGTTGATTAGGAAGTTCACACACAGAACATGCTGGTTACACGATCAGGTTAGTGATTACTAAACAGGACTGTGAAAAATTCCTAAATGATTATGTTAGAAAATAAGTGAGTGAAATTCCTGAAATAAAAGCAATATTTTCATAAGGGACAGAATATAATAAATTCTAAACTTCTTCTAAATGTAATGTCATGACACCAGGGTGGAATTTCCTTGTAGACTTAGGACTCAAAATGGACAGGCTGTCTATTTATAGAATACATAATGTTATTTCTAGCATTTGGGTACTAAATTCATCTTCCTGTGTGTACCTGAAATCAAATAATACCAACATCAAAATACTTGAATTTGAAAAAGAAAAAAAAAATTACAAAAATTCTGTAAGATAGAGAGGCAGGAGACAAAACCACAGAAAAGAAACAATTTGACAAAATACAGAAATAAAGACTTGCTCGTCAAATCAGATGTGCCTTTTCATCCTGTTCCAAAAATGCCAGAAACAGATCTTAAGTGCAATAGCAATGGTTACATGCAGCTAGAAGGGACTCTATATGAGCCATCACAGAAACTCATCTTGTTATAATTCAGATGCTGATGATTTTAACCATCAAAAGGGTGAACACAGTGAATCTGAGGCATAGCAAAAACTCATCAAAGAAGTACATGACTAAAGCATATTTAAAAATAAAGCAGAGCAGCACTAAATATTTAATACATTTCTCTTAAAATAAGATATTAATTGAGGACTATTTTTAGGGCTTTTTTTTTCCCCATCAATAGATCTCAGATCACTCTGTTAGCAAAGCACCGTAATTCACATAATACAGATAGGGAAAAGAAAGCGGCTAGATAAAGGCTGAAATGATTTATTCAGTGTTGAGGTGTCACCTCACTGGCAACACCAAGATTATAACTTCATTATTTAGGGCATAAAGTGCCTGCTTTCATAGCTGAAGAAAGAATCTTGCTATCCCATATGAAATATACTGTGAATTCTGGAGGGGAAAGCAGGTGGAACGGTTGGTATGTCTTGGTCAGAAGTGTTATGAATTGCTGCTTTCATTTGTTAGTGGCACTTACTAAATCCACTATTCCCATAAATATGTATATTTTCAACAGAGACTTAAAAACTTCAAGAAATTTGAATAATCATAATTCCAATCTCTATGTATTATTCAGTTAAAAAAAATCCAAAATTTTGAAAATATAATTATCTTTATTACATTTAAAAAAATATCTTGTTGCAAAATAACATTAAATAATTTCTGAAAAATATTTCCCCCCCCTAACAGGACTGTTTTGTTTAATATTTTTTTTTTTTTAGGGAAAAATACAGGTGTCTTGTGGTCTCTAGTTTGTGGGTTTTTGTGGTTATTTTTGGTTTTGTTTTTTATTTAATGAAGAAAGAAAGAAAAACCCAGAAGCAAACTATCTTGTTGACACTTGAGCTGCCATCATGTAATCATAGTAGCAAATAACTAAAAAGACAGCATTTCTAGAGAATATGTTTAAAGACCTTTTCTTCTATTAAGGCTTTTCTGTACATAACTATATTCAGAACAAGAAGAGAATGACCTTCTAAAACATAATGATGGTGATTACCCATATAATGGTTGTAACATGCAAATATACAGCAGCCATGTAAAGGAACAAAAACCAGGCAGCAACTTCACAATGCTTAAGGGCTTCATATTTTACAGCACCAGCATTAATGGAAAAGTTAATGTAGCATTGAATAACAGTGAGCTGCTCAGCTGCTGCTACTGCTGCAGAATATTTAGATCATGGAAATAGCACATTGTTTTTTCACTCCTATTGCTTTCTTGACCAACAGAAAAACAACTCACACCCACCCCCAAAATCACATGCTAAGTGTTCCTGCATTACACTGTTGTTTAAGAAATATGACCAAACATATAATCTGTAAGACCAAAAATTCAAATAAGCAATTAAATCAGAAAACTCAAAATAATTAAGCAACAGTGCTGAAGAAAACCTCAAAAACTATACTCTGTGACTTAACTCATTCTACGGTACAAATGCATGCATGAGCACAATCACTTAACACAGGATGCAAAATGAGCCAGCATTTTACAGTGCTTTTATGTCTTAATTCCTGATCTCAATACATGAAATATCCAGATACGTTATTCACATTGAATTCCCTTGTTTTCTATAGACTAGAGAGCAAAAACTACTAAGCACACCGAGTACAGTGTCATTTAAAAACTTTTCATTGATTCAGGTCTACAGGAAAGTTTTGGAAGGCAGGCAATACCTAGGTGCTGTAAATGAAGGTACATAATTGACTCTAAATTATATCGCACTGACAATTGTGTTTAGGGAGAAATCTAAGGAAGGGCCACAGAATCTACAACTATAAATCCTGTAAATCATGTTCCCCCTCCATTATTGCTGCCTAGTTTAGAAAAGAAAAAGAGAGGAAGTTGTTATGAGTAAAGGCAGAAATATAGCAGCAATCTTTTCCTCCTTCATAAATTCAGGCAATAACCCTAAGAGTTTTGCTCTTTCTTGATGCAAATTGTAAAATGTGAAACCAGAGTTTAGAATTTCCATTAAGGAAATTAGTCCTTCCTGGAATTCTTCAAAATTATTCCAGCTCATAAAGGTCTTCAAACTTCAGTGTTTCTGCACTGATGCTGGCCTAGGAAAACTTATTGGTTTTGTAGCAGATAGACATTTTTTATCATCAGAAGTAGAATAAAGTGAAGAGTGGTAAGCACAGTTATGAAAAGGGAGAAGATTCACCCCTTTCTTTTCTGCTCTCAAAATAATCAAAAAGGTGCTACTAATTAGAAATCCAGACAGCTCAAAAAGCTACATAAATGATTTATTGGTAATTTATAGTTTCAGTGTTGATGTCAGACATGAGAACAAACACTAGGAATTAAGAACCGCTTTTTCTAGATCCTTACAGATTTGGTTGCCTGCCGGGTTTAAATTCAAAGGTTTTACAAAACAACTCTTGAGTTACACATACAGCCCTTTCTCAGTCAGTCAGTATCTGTAGGTAGTATGAAAATCTTCCTCTCCCTACCTTAATTCATCTGCTCTGGGTGTCCAAGTGATTGCAATTTCTGGAACCAGTATCATCATTCAGTTATATGTATGCCAATTAGATAATTCATTGACCTTTATAGTTTTCTAATGGCTGTGATGATATTAGCTATGAATTTCTAATAGGGCTGAAAAAGTGCCAGCAGAAGGTGCGTCTTGCCTTTACAACTGGTAATACTGAATGGTATGGGAAGAAAAACAATAAAAACTTTTGAGTATTAGAGCCAAGGGAGAACCTAAGAAGCTAGCAGCCAAGAAACCTATTTTTACTTACAAGCTACCTCAAAACTTGCTTGCAATTTAACATCTTATAAGTGTTTTCAAAACTATGAATCCGCAGAAGTTCTCTTGCAAGGCAATGTCCATTGTGGCCTTTTCATTTTTACAGCAGAGATTTTTCCTAAGGAATGTATGTCTTTGAAAATAGTAGCATTACAGCTTTACTGTGGGGATTGTGAAAAGCTAAATTTAACAACAGAAGGGGAAAAGTAAATGTATTTTCTTGATCCTAACACTAGAGAACAAGACTTTAGAAGTACATTTTTTTGTTTTCATGTATACAAATTGAGAATTCAATGATTAGTTTTAAAGATGTGGAATCATCTAAATAAATATTGCATTGAGAAGGAGCTGCCCATAGTAATTTGTCACTGTGATACTGAAATAAAGGAGCTATTCTAGTCCTTTCAGGATAGGACGTTCCTCAAAAAAGGTCTCTGTTTAAAATATAGTGGTTTCCAGCAGAAACTTTTTAACTTCCCTGCAGAATTGGCAATAGCACCCTTTCATAGCTTGGCTAAAGATTATCAAATGATCCAGATACAGAGGGAATACCATAGCCAGAATCCAACATATGACCTGTAGATTTAGCTTCTCCAGCACACATTCGAAAAATTGATGTTCTGGCCTCTACTGGATGTCCATTCAGAGAGAAACACGTCTGCTTCTTTCCAGGGAAGATAATATATTCATCATCAAACAAGAGCAGCAACACACACAGTATCATTAGTCTAAAAAATAAGTCAAAAACTAAGCCCAAGTATATCTGATACACTAAAGGACGATCTACACTAATGAAAAAACACGATTCGTATATAAAAAGTAATGTCCTTGTTTTTAAAGACAATTGGTCATATTCCCCTAACATTACTGAATTGTACATATTTTTCCATTTACTTAGTTCCATATTTTCCATAAATTTATCTTTTATACTAATTTCAAAACTTTGGTTTTGTTCCATCAGGCCTCAAAACCTTTTTAACGCCTTCTTTGTTAAATTTAACAGACAATATAGTTTTCATTGAGGGCATTATCAGAGAAATTGGTGGCCGTTCCCACAAGTTTCCAATCACAATTTTTCTACATTTTTAATTCCAAGACTGTTAAAAATGAGATGTTTCCCAACCATACTTAGGGAACAATTTAAGTTTGTCTGTCTGGGTCCTTTAAAAGTATACAAACAGAGATTTTCATTAACTCTTCATGATGATCTCAAATGGAGAGACTATTATGAAATAAACTTTTTTCTTACTCAACCTTGCCTGGTATTTAGCCAAATAACGTAGGCTGTTTTTTTATTTTCTCTCATGCTTCTCAGTGGTACTTAACTGAGATTAAATCAGAAAGGATAGTAGATTCCATTTTGTTCTGGTTGATACCTATCACATCCTGCTCCTGGCCACTCTTATTATCTGACAGGTTTCACTCAATTTTCACAGAGTTTTAGCTCAACAATTCAGTATGAAACTCTACCACTGAAAATATTGTCTCAAGTTCACTAAATAAATTTCCGCTACTATTAAGCTGTCATCAACTTTGAAAACATGTAGTGGGTCTGGCTGAGCTGATTTTCCCCACAGCAGCCCTCACGGTGCAGTGTTTTGTGCTGGGAGCCAGAAGGGTGTTGATAACACACCCGTGTTGTGACTACTGCTGAGCAGTGCTCACACAGCACCAAGGCTCTTCCCAACATTCCCCCACAGTGGGATGGGGTGAGCAAGATCTTGGGAGGGGACACAACCAGGACAGCTGACTCGAACTGACCAAAAGGTTACTCCATACCATATGACGTCAGCTCAGCTATAAAGCTAGGGAGAAGGAGGCGGGGAGGGGAGGGACGTTGCGTTGTCTTCCAGAGCAACCGCTACGCATCTTGGAGCCCTGCTTCCCATGGAGTGGCCAGACATCACCTACTGATGGGAAGTAGAGAATAAATCTTTGTTTTCCTTTCCTTCTGCATGTGGATTTGCTTTGCTTGGTTATTGGTAAACTGCTTTTGTTCTACCCACAAAGGTTTTGTTTTCCCATCTTATTTTCCTTCCCCTTTTGCTCTGCTGAGGAGGGAGAGGAAAGGGAGGGGGTGATAGAATGGCTTGGTGGGCTACTGGCGCTCAGCCAAGGTTAACCCACCAAAAACCATCACCTTTTATTCAAGAATACATGAGACTGAAGTACTATTCAGTGTAAAAGACTACTATGTGTCAGAAAATAATGCACTGTTAGCTAATAGAAATTGGAAACTTGAATGTCTATACATAAAAAAAATTAAAATGAACATTTTTTAATAATACCTAAACAACACTTCCACTCACTATAAGGCAAATACATCATGCTTTACTTTCCTCTATGTTTTCATATAACACAAGATATATTATGCATAAAAATTAAAGCCCTCTCATGGCAAAGTATCCCAAAGGTTTCAATATCATTTACAATCTGGGCCTAAGAGATATCAAATGTAGCTTCCTCTTTATGTACATTTTTATTGCTTCCTACCATTAGTGCAAAACATAACTTCTAGTAAATCATCAAAAGAAATTTCTTACATATTAATCTTTCCTAGATTCAGACTGTGGCTATAACAAAACCAAAAAACATTTCTATCCAATAAATATCATTTGCTATCAGGAAAGAAAAGAAAAAAATAATGGGAATCTGAAAAATAAATACTCTTAAATTTTAAGAAATAACTTCGTTTTAATTTTAGTCTACTGGAATTGTGTATAAGGAATATTTTGGCAAACAACGGTTAGCATTCTCAGATTTAGCAGCAGAAGTGCATGATGCTTCTGCATTTTTTTTGCTGGATTTTCTAATAATCTAGACAATTGGATAGTTTGCTACATTATTGGGTTTTAAAATGGTTCAGCGCTATTGAATGTTTCAGAAATACGGCACAAGGCAGTATATTCTTGAAGCTGAAACAATCATTAGACTCTGATGCTCATCTATTTTATTGAACTACCCTCAGGGAGCTTTATGGGCATACTATCATGTCAAGGTCACAGGATTAAGTGAGCAGTGATGACAGTAAACAAGCCTTTTCTGAATATTCTAAAGGGTCTTACTGAGTTACTTAAAATGCCATAAACATAAATAGTCTCCTATCTCTACAACACATCCATGACAGATGACTTCAAAATGTAACACTCTTGAGCAATGAAGCTTTACAACCTAAGCAGCAGCCTATATTATTGACAACAGATATCAATATACTGAGGAGCAGAAATATTGGAGAAGCTTGCAGTCTGTTATTGTCAGATATGTATGTCTGTAAGTGTACAAGAAATCTATCTACATATATGTCAAACCTCTATGTGAACATATATTACTGCCGAAAAAAACCCAAGAGCTTACAGGTCAAGAAAACACATGGTTATATAGAAAAAGTAAATGTTTTAGTAACCAATCTACCAAATCTATACAAGCCATGTAAAAACAGATAATAAAACCAAACCTACATTGTACTTTCAATATGAACTGTAATGATTTAATTACCCTTTAGAAGTATACTGTGCATTACCATATCTATTTCACCAATGAAGAAAGCAGTCTAATCAGGTACAGCAACCTCCTTTAAGTTGTGTGAAGTCTGTGACAGACATGGTGTTCCCGAATCAGTCAAAATAAACCTCTGTCAACTTATTTTTTTCACTCCTAAACAGAAAAAAAATCAAAAAAAGAACCTCAAAACTGATAAATTGAAAGAGAAATGTCAGCTGGGGATATTTTTCAGAAATCAGAAAAGTGAATTTTCTGAAGGTGATCTTCATAGTCTAATATCTGTGAACATATAATGCTAATAAAATGCATACAGAAACACCAAACCCAAGGAATTCCCCTGCTAAGCTGAGAAGAAGGGACAACACTCTGGTTGCTGCCTTCTATTTCTAACAAACCATGCTCCTCCTGTATATCTGAAAACTGGACCTCTTATGCAGTGCTAGGGAGCAGTAATTCCACACACACTTGGTCATTATTCCTCTATAGTAATACTGCAAGATAAGACTCCAAGCACATTAGAAACTACTGCAGAGAGGAAATAAAGTGAAATAGGCACAAGCACAGAGTATTTCTGGTTTACAGTAAAGGTACGGACAGAGGAATGCTACAGATGGTAAGGACAGAATGGATACTGCTGAGAGGAGATCTTTGATTTCCTCAAACATGGCACTATGAACCAAAACAAGAACCTGTTATGCAGAGATAAAAGATTTTATTTTTAGCATCAGATAACCTGATGCTAAAAGGTATGATTGTCAATGTGTGATTGATGCATTGACTTCGGAAAGCTCTAAACTAGTTTGAAGGAGGATGAAAGAAGTAAAATCCTTGAAAGTTGATTAGGCTGTTTTCTTTTTTTCATCCTGGGGGGAAGAGGGCCAGGAGAAAAATTCCCATAATTGAGGAGACAAGAAAAACAAAAAACGAATCAGTCTATTACATATCTTAGCTGATTACACACTGCAATGAAGAAATGGGAAATACAGGAACTACGATGTCTTAGTATCCAGAAGAGAAAACTCAGGTTGGCATCATAGAAACTTGCCAAGACAAATAGTGTTTGTTCCTGTGAAAAACAAGAAAGAAGTACTTTTTGTGTAGCACACAATAGTTTACTTCCTCTGAAGTTCAGAGACAGGCATGAAACATATTTTTTTAAAGTCTGGTCAATATTAAAAGGAAAAAAAGGTAATACTGTACTTTAAGATATAATAGAAAAAACTCTACCACCACCTCTGAAAGAGGATAGAGACATGAGATTTTTTTTTTTAACAACTAAATGAAAAAAGACCAAACTTAGTGGAAAAAGGCCCATATATTAGAACAATAGATCTTAAAAAAAATTAGAAAAAGATACATGTTTTGTATATATGTGTATGCTAGGTTCAGAAGTGGCTTAAGTTCAGTAAGGGATTTTAGATTTGATTCTGACTAGCTAAGGGGTTTTTTTTGTGAGAATATAAGTAAAAATGTCTAGAATTAAAATAATCACTGAAACAGAGTTCCTATTTCCAAGGAATAGCATTAAAGCTGCAGAACAACAAAGTTTAAATCCTTCAAACTTAGAAAATTTCAGGAAACTGCTGGATAAATCCCTGTTAAAATAAATTTGCCACAACTTCTGAAACTGAAATTACATACACAACACAAAAGAATTGTGATTGGAAGGAAGATAAAATGTACTAAAATACCAATGTGTTTGTACTCAAAAGCTCTTTAACAAACTCACATAATCAAAAAGGAAATGTTACAAAAAAAAAGAGGACAAGGCAATCCCTGATGATTCGCCCAGTAGTTCTCTAAATATTCATGAAGGTATGATTCCAGGTGAATGGAAAAGAATGCTATGTGGTCTTACAGTGGAAAACTACACTAAACGCAATATAAATAAAGGTTTACCTTTGATATATGCAAATATACCATCAGAAATTATCAACCAGCTAAGTAATATGAAACAAGTAATGTGGGTTTCTTATGAACAAATAATTTGTTTTACACCTTTGCCATTTTATTTATTTGTTTATACATCTACAGTATAATCAGAGTAGTGATCTTTTAATACTGGTTAAAAAAAAGGTATACTTAATCTAATTTGTAGAAAGAAAATGTTATTATAATGCATATGCAAATTCAACTATAAAGCTATCAAAGACATAGAACAGGTTTTCTAAGATGTTTGCAGAATTCCACTCTCCCCTCAAAGAAAGGCGGACTTTGTACTCTTCAGGGATCTGCTTGGTAGAGTACCATGGGATAAAGCCTTGGAAGGAAGAGAGGCCCAAGTAATATTCAAGGTTAATATTCAAGGAAGGACCAGAAGGTTGAGGGAGGTGATTCTCCCCCTCTATTCTGTTCTCATGAGACCACACCTGGAGTACTGCGTCAAGCTCTGCGAATTCCAACATAAGAAGGACATGGACCTGTTGGAACGAGCCCAGAGGAGGGCCATGAAGATAATCAGTGGGCTGGAACACCTCTCCTGTGAGGGCAGGCTGAGATAGTTGGGGTGGTTTAGCCTGGAGAAGAGAAGGCTCTGGGAGAAGGCTCTGGGAGTGGTCTTCCAGTACTTAAAGGGGGTCTACAGGAAAGATGGGGAGGGACTTTTTAGCAGGTAGTGTAGAATGAGTGATAGAATGAGGGGTAATAGTTTCAAACTGAAAGAGGGAAGATTTAAATTAGATATTAGGAAGAAACTCTTTACTGTAAGGGTCGTGAGACCCTGGAACAGGTTGCCTAGAGAAGCTGTGGATGCCTCCTCTCTGGATGTGTTGAAGGCCTGGTTGGACGAGGCTTTGAGCAACCTGGTCTAGTGAAAGGTGTTCCTGCCCATGGCCAGGGGTTGGAACTAGATGATCTTTAAGGTCCTTTCAACCCAAACCATTCTATGATTTTATGCAAATCATGTGATAGGAATGTACCAGACGACGCCTGCCTCAGTCCCTGAGGATGACTTAATCTTCAGTTCTTTTACAGACCCTACTCTGAATGTCTCAAATTATTTTACAAACGTGGTTGGACAGAAATATATTTCAAATAAAAAAGTACAAGACATGTTAAAAGTTTTCTGAGAGGTAGGAGAATCAAAATGGCTGCACTGGGTTTTCACTTCTGGTTAAACTTTCCAACAGAAATGCCTGAAAAGTCTGTCAAAATACTACGGATATTTCTCTGAGGAAAAAAAAACAACAACAAAGCATTTTCTACAGCTTTGCATTCATCTTCTGTAATCTACTTGAAGCACCACATGGGAAAGAATCTTGGAGTGTAATGGTAGTACAACAGCTTACTATGCCTTAAAAAGATGATGTTTCTCACTCATGTCACAAAAAAAAGAATAAATCAAAAGTTAATTTCTGAGAAAGAAAAGGCCATCTTAGAAACATAGAACTTACTTTTCCAGAATCTTCTAATCTGTCTTTTGTTCCTTTTTTACTCTTTGATTTCTATTCTTACATATGGAGAAGATGGGAAATCCACTGCTATATTGCACACGTATTATTAGCTAGACATGGGAGAAAAACTGAGAATTGTGTGAGGGAAGTGTTATCTGCCTGATGAGAATCCTTCCTTTATGTTTTCTACTGAGTTTCTACCTCTGCCTAAAATGAAGGCAGGGAAAGAAGGAGCACAGATGCTAGAAACATTGTCCAATACCAGCAACTGTTAGTCCAGGCTTTTAATACCCACTGCAGAAGCTGTTTTCACTGCAGGAACTAGGAGGAAAACATGAAGAAAGGCAGCTGGACTTTGAAGTCCTGTTGAAATGTGGAAACTTCAAAATCAAGACTGACTGAAAACTCGGGAAATCCTGAGTTGAAAATTCAAGGAGTCTGAGTGAGTTTTAGATACATGTATTGTATCTACTTGTCCTATCTTTTTGTTTCTTGAGCATTCACTTACAGTGGCTGATAGGTTACAGAGCTGGATGGACTGCTGCTCTGAACCATTGCGGCTGTTCTTGTGACTGGTATCCTGGAAGCTGAATGGCTGCACGTCCAAGTGGCACATGAAGCTCTACAGCTAGACTTAAGAAAGAGCAGAAGTTCCTCTCAGTTTGTTAAGGTTGGCCTTCCTCTAAATATACATATACTTTAAAAATTCCTTGTTACTTCTACAATAAAAATATACATACGAAGTTGACTGTGTGCAATTTGGATTTGTATTCTGATTGTTGATCCAGTTAAAGACTTTACTGACATCTTAAGATCTGCTGTTTCTTAAAGCTTAAAGAAAAATAACATTGACTAAACCTTCCTCTTTGTGTTTGCCATGAAGCAAAAAGGGAAAACTAAATTTTAGGCAGAAATGAGAACATACTGAAGAGAAGTGAAAAAAAACCAGAGCAGACAAGGAAAAGTAATTCTCTTACTTCAGAGTTAATAATGGGAAAGAAAACGTAGAAGACTTCCTTCTTTAATTTGAAATACAATATAGTGTACTTCCTAGAGATCTTTCCATAGAGCTGCACAATTCTCTGAGTACCGTGCATTTCCCAACATCGGAAAATACTACCTGCTTTCAAAGAAAATATTTTCTTCCGAGGTTTCTTCCAGCTGTGGGAAAAAATTCACAGTGAACAGCACCACAGTTCAAAACAACACAGTAACCTTGCACAAATACAGAACTGAATAAATCTCACATAGGCAAACTGTGCACTCCCTTGTACAGCCCATCTCTCATTATACTATGCTCCCTTCTTGGCATGTATCTCTGTGCGGCAAATACCATCCTATACCTAACTTCCTATTATCAGAAAAGGACCTAGAATTTATCTATTGTCCCTTTTCCATTGTCTTCATCAAATGCCACGGCACCACTAGCAAGAGATCCTTCAAATAGCCTCTGCCTTCTACCACACTGCTAATCAGGGAGGAAGGAAGGCAGAGAGTAGATAATGGGTAGAGGATGTAACATAATGGTTGCAGAGAAGCAGGAGCAGCACAAAGTTGAAAGCATAGTAAGATAGGTAAGAAGGGGACTGAAATAGTAAAATACTACAAAAGAGTGATTAGATTATAAAAATAGCCTCACTCACATTTTTGTTTAAATCCTGCTACAGAAGGATGACTAATACTGGACCTAAAATGTGAATAATGCTGACACATTTGCTGACCTCAAGGTATCTCAAGTCGTGCAGTTAATCACAGAATCACAGAATCATTATGGTTGGAAAGGACCTCCAGGGTCATCAAGTCCAACCTTCTAGCATCACTCTAACCACTGCACCACTACACCATATCCTCTCTAACCACTACACCATATCCTCAAGCACTGCATCTATTCGTTCTTTAAACACCTCCAGGGATGGTGACTCCACCACCTCTCTGGGCAGTCTATTCCAGTGCCTAACTACCCTCTCAGTGAATAATTTCTTCCTAATATCTAATCTAAACCTCCCCTGATGCAACTTGAGGACATTTCCCCTCGTCCTATCATTACTAATTTGAGAGAAGAGACCAACACCAGCCTCGCTACAACCTCCTTTTAGGTAGTTGTAGAGGGCAATGAGGTCTCCTCTTAGTCTCCTCTTCTCCAGACTAAACAAGTAAAAACAGAAGACAGAAAAGCATTTTCTTCATGTTTTGTTGTGATGAAATCTTCTTAGAACTAAATATTTGGAACTTCTAATCAGGATAGCTAATGAATGAGCTGAAAAGTGTGCAGCTCCATCAGATCAATCTGGAAGGATCTATTCAGCAAAGAAAAATAGATTCCATCAATTCCAGAAGCACAGAACATTCATAGTTCTCATAAAGTATGTGGAAAAATGCAGAACCTTAACAGGGCCTTTAACAGCAGGAATGTCAAACACACTTCCGGATCCAGTAGGCAGGGTCTGGTCCTACATCTTTTCCACTGTTCTAAAGCTCTCTTTGTAATTTATGTTTAGCAGTTAAAATGAGCCAGAAATGAATAAATAGCTAAGTCAGATGAAGCTGATTTGCAGTGGGGGACAGGATAGGTTCTGTGTCTCTCTGAACTTCCTAAGACCTCAGCTAGTATAGCGAGGCTAGTATAGCCAGAACATGCCAAAAGCTGGCTGTAAGGGAAACTCCTTCTTAATAAATCCCTGTGTTCTGGTCTCCCTTGCTCTAAACTGGAAACATTTGGTTTAGCATCATCCCAGAATCAACCTATTTAACTGCCAACTCCCATAGGCTCAGTAGAGGGGAGTTATCTTTCTGCTCTCCTCCCCTGGCCCCCAGCAGAACCCAATCTCTGCTGAAGCACATGCTGCAGTGAGAGGCAAAACTAGATGTCTGGCAAGAAACTTCTTCTTTCCAGCCTGTTTCCCCAGACGAATTTGGACTTCACCACAGAATGAGTTTGACAGCTCTGCCCTCCACCATGAATGATTAATTTGTTATGGGTGTCTAGTTTAACCAAAGATGGATTTGAACAGAAAAAAGCCCTTGAATACTTGCTATTTGGTAAAGCTGCTTTAATATAGGTGGAACCTCCTTCATTAAATCATGGAAAGCAAGAGAACAAAGTCTTATTTTTAAATGTAATTTTTCTCATTACATCAATCCTCTTGTATATATCAAAACTGATCATGTGCAAATATCAATGACAAGTATTTAATATTTAGATTTAGAATATAAACTGGAACTCAGAACTCATTGTATTGCCCTAGATTTCCTTAAACCTATAGAAACTGTAAGGTAGAGTTACATATACAATATTCTTGAATAAAAATTTTTGAAAAGTTGAGATATCTAACTAAACCAAGAAGCCGAAATAAGAGAATAGTCCAAATAAACACAGTAACAGACTATGGCCTGAAACACAGGCATGCACATAGCTTATAAGGAATTCAAACGGTGTATACAGACAGGTTTCAGAAAACTTTTTTTTTTTAAAAGAAGGATGGGTATGGAAAGAGAAGCAGATGGGGAGGAAGAGAAGCACCATATGAAGCTGACAGAGAAGACAGAAGGAAGCATATGTTGTGACATGAAGACTGTAACCCTGAGAAAAGCTAGGGGTAAGTGCTGACTTAAAGAAGCTTTGAATGCTAAGCTACAAAACACCCTGTTTGATTCTTCCTGAGTTGAAGGAAATAGGATGTTGCATATTCACTCTGAATAAGTGGCAATGCATCAAAGAAATAACCAACTCATCAATTTCTCATCTGCATGGGAAAAAACGGTGGAATTCTGATTTTGGTGGTATAATGCTGAAGTTAAAAAAAGAGAAAACCAGTACGTTTATGGCAACCTATTATGATGATACCTAAAAGTGTCCAATTGCCAAAATGAGGAAGACAGAATTAGTTTGGTTTAAGGGCACAAACAGGATTTATAAAAAACTAGCAAGACTTTGAAGTCTATTATTCTTTGTCTGAGATACATAAGAGAAAACAAGATGATTCAATAATTTCCTTTTGTTGTAGAAGAGTTGATGTTCGTACCTGCAAGAAATTGAGCATAAGAACCTTTGTTTTCACTTTAAAAGGTGAAGGGAAAATATTTATGAAGTGGGAGAGAAGTTAACGCTGATAAGAAATACATAATAAAGTTTTTTGCAAAACTGTTATTTGCCATTTCTGGACAGAAGGAGATCAAAGAGTAAACAAGTTCTCAAACCAACTCAAACTGTATTGATTGTTTAATGTATGGAAACAGATAGCTTGTACAATGTTACTCTGTAGGCATTTATTCAAGTAGTGGAGCACTTGAATATAATTAATTTCTCCTTCACAAATTAAGAGCTAAATAAGAACGCAATTGAAATGTAAGTGATCTATGAATTTATGTTATTTTTAATTCAACTATCTTTATGTAACTATAATCTAACTTAGAATTGAAAGCTTCATACGATATTTTGTTGACTTGCACCACTCAAATTCATTCTTGTTTCTTCAGACATTTTGGTAAGAGTTTATGATAATATATTTAAAACTCATAACTTAAAAATACTATAGAATTTCACTCATCAGATCCCTTGCTTTTCCTCCCAGTGCTAAGTTGCTGTGTTTCTTAAGTCTCTTTGTTTCTTAATGAACAAAGAGGAAACTTTGTGACACCTACAGATTAAACACAGTAAATGCTGGTTGCTGCTTTCTGCAAAAACAATACATGCAGATACAAAAGCTCCGGAGGCTTACAATCTCAATGCGTTGAACCACAAATACAAGGAAAAATTTTCTCTAGAGTTGGGTCATGGGACCTTAATATTTTATAACATCAGCATCTATGCTGAAGAACATAAACATTATTCTTTACCTTGAAGAGGGATAAATGAAACCACATATATGTGTACTATATGCTACAACTATCAGTAAACCAGTAGCTGCAGATTATGTATGTGATAGAGAACTGAAGCTTTTAAGAATCACACACACACCCCCCAGATAGTTTCTTACCTATCTTATCTTTTTTCAACTTCAAAAGGCATTGCTATTACCCAAGTATTTATCACGTGGAAGCGGTTGCCTGTTTGTTCCCCTGCCCTTTCTGGGCCTGAGAACAATCTCCCTAATTCACCATTTCACCGAACATTCTCCAGCTCCTGAGGTGGACAGGAGACTAGCATATAACTTCAGAACTGGGAACACTCTCCCCAACAGAAATGACAGAGTCACTACAGAGGGCTAGAAGTCTGGAGTGTCAACCTAATTTTTTTTTCTTTTTAAGTAAGTCTGTATTCCAGTCAGGCTGGGGCACAAAGAAGTATCAGTATATAAAGAGACTAGCACTGTACCTGTTTGTCAGGAATTAAAAACGGAAACTTGAGCCCTGCTGTGTCTCCTGCTGGCCAAGACCAGAGGTATGTACAATTTTAGAACCCATCTCAATTTCCATTATCTAAAAAGTATTGGAGGAACTACGCAATTACCAAGAGGTTTTGCCTTCTGTGCCTAAGCAACTGAATGAGACTCCTCTCTACTTTCTGCACTTGAAGCCTTTCTGCACTTGAAGCCTTTTAAATCTGCTCACTGAGAATCAGTGACCTTGGTCCTTAACAAGGCTCAGAGGCTGTCCTAGTGGGCATATCCCTCCCTATTTGCTGCCATCCTCGGCCCTTCCATTCACAGTCCACTAGGTCTCATGACAGAAGGTGCACTTGTGTGGTGGATCACACAGCTGCCGAGGCACACATGGCAAGATCTGCAGTGCAAGCCCATTTGCTTCCTGATCAGCTCCTACAAATGGGGAACCTCACTTGGAGACCTGTGCTGTCACCATGTCCCTCATTTTCCAGGTTAAGCAGCAGCCTGCAGCTAAAATACAACCATGCCAACAGCTGCACCTAACACAGTGAGCTCTGAAGTGGGAAAGCAGCACTGCAAGTAATTGAGAAGCAGACACACTGGGGATGTGGCATGACAGGAATAAAATAAGAGTTTCTTTTGCTTGATGTAAGAAATTTGATAGGTTTGTCACAGGTGTCAAGCTGCTTCATGGTCCATCAAAAACCATCATGGACTGAAGAGCAAAAAAAAGCTGCAGCAATGGTCTGTTGCCATTTAGGATGCTATCAGCAATCCAAGAGAGGAAAGTTATCTGGACTAAAGAAGAGACGGCCTTCTGAAAAAGTTGGTGACCAAGAACTGACCTAAGCCTGCAAAGTGGCTACAGCCATTCACAAACTTAAGAAACAACATTATTAAAAAATTCAAAGATGTTAAAAGGACTGAAAATTGCACTTATTTTCATCAGCTTCAAGTCTCCAGATACACAGCTTTAAACCTCAAGTAGAGATAACATGAGCATCCATTATGGACTAAGGTTATTTTGCATTAACCATCACAATCTTCTACTTGTCATTTTTGTAATTTCCACCAGAACATCTCTGGTATTAGACTACAGAGTTTCAATAAGACTGAATTTCCACACTTCCTACCACCATTAAAAATAAATACATCTCTATCATCACCCAGGAAATAGTGATTTCTTTGGAAAATATTAGGATTATGAACATGAAAAATTTCTTTTTTTTTTTTACACACTGCATAACTGCAGAAACCAACTAGACAGAATTACAAACAGAATGAACAGTATGTGTGATATATTTATTAAACGTTATTACTGATGCATCAAATTTATTACTTACCAGCTTTTATAATAGGCTTAAGCTATGGATATATATATTCAAGCTAAAGCCAAATAGATTTTGAGAAAAAAAAAGAAAAGAAAAAAAAGAAAAAAAGATCTAGAGACAAGTTTCTGTATTAGCCTAGCAGTCTCAACTAGATTTTCACTGAAAAGGTTTTTTCAGAGCTAAAATGGAACTTTCTGTTCTGCTCTGTCTGACTTAGAGCAGACTTAAAGAGGCTTTAAGTAGAAAATCGAGCTGTAAAAATTTGGATATTTGGGAGCAAAACTTCCTTGATTTCTCTTGTTTGAGCTGTTCCACTCTGAATAAACAATCAAGGATTTGTGGCTTGAATGCACAAACAAGAGAGAGACTTGGCTGTCTCCAGTTTTGCAGACAGCGCACTCATATTGCAGACCCAGGTTCATGATCTTGCTCTGAATGAAGGAAAGGAGCAATTTCGGCTCAAGTCTTCCACAAAGTCATCACCTTAGCCACTAGCTATTTTTGTGATTCAGAAGAGCAAGGCTCTGGTTTTTGGCATGATATATGATAATGTTTAATTTCACCTCTATGTTGAGCAGAATGAACTTTTAAAAACAGTACTCACTACAGATCTGATCAAAACCTCAAATGCAGTATCACTTATATACAGTAGAAATTATATACTTTGGATATATATATATTTTAAATTTATTTTGTTAACAGCAATACCTGCAGAATTGAGCTGCACTTTGATTATGTTTAGCTTTGAACATGCTTCACTTAAGTACAATGTAAGTTTTGCTTTAAACATACAGAGTTTGACTGTGCATGGCTGGCACTGACTACTGTTTTGTTGTATGAGAGTTAAGATTTACCAATGGATCTTACCAGAAAAAGCTATAAGCAGAAGAAAACATTAGACAGTGACTCAGGTAACCTCATTCTGCTGGTTATTCTAATCCTGATGTACTACTTTATAATGCTAGACAAGTACTTTTGACTCTCCTTTATTTCAGGCTTCCTCTGTCGACATCTATATGGAAATCTCTACATTTCTTAATATTTCATTGAGAACGCTTCATTTAGATTCTAATACTGGTAGAGCCTCAAAACCAACAGATATACTAACAGTAAAACTACACTATGATCAACAAATACCCATTACAATTATTTGAAATATGGTAAAATATTATGTTTCCAGTCTATTGAGTTTGATCTGTGACTCTTTAGCAAAGAGGACCTCTCCAGAACCAGTGGAAAAGACTAGCAGAGGAAATATATTTTAGCAATACCAACTCCTAATACATTCATATTTCAGTTATACAGCGACTGCTTCTCTTAAACTTTGAAAGTAACATTTATAACTCACACATTTTATGTTTGCAGCTTACCTGTGAGAAACAGCTCCCCAGGCACCATGCTTATTTGTTAGTATGTTGAGTATCTTCTGTTTTAGCTGATTGGCTGTAACATGATCTCGATGCTTAGCAGCACTGATAAGATGATCACACATCTTCTCCTCCTCTCTTCTGTCTGCAGCATACTGCGCACACTGAGACTAGGAATGAAAGTACATCTACTTCATAAAGATATACTATCTAGAATTGCCTTAAAATGATAATTAAAAGTTTAAATATGATGAGAATTCATTTAACTACTTTTAAGAGGAACAGGACACAGCATTCAATTGAAATGGTTCTATTACTATGTATTATTCATGAAAA
Source organism: Eurystomus gularis (assembly GCA_013400335.1). Lineage (NCBI taxonomy): Eukaryota > Metazoa > Chordata > Aves > Coraciiformes > Coraciidae > Eurystomus > Eurystomus gularis. Next base: position 26,332 of record VZZY01019943.1, on the reverse strand, counting down.
AGCATTCAGTTAAAACAGGCAAAAATTGAAATATCAAGGGCAATGACAACAGAATTCCAACTAAAAACATTTAGCTATATGCCTTAAAAGTTGGTCTTTATTTGTAAAAGTTTCATGTGTTTTCAGGTATAAAATACAGGTATAACATACTAGCATAATATACAGGAAAAAAATTATGTATGCTACTATTGATTTTTAAATTGCAAAAAACTCTGCAATTAAAAAGCCATTTGATAACTTTATTATTACAGATGCTGAAGAGAAACCCTGACTATGTAATTAAGGAGTATACTTTCTATTTCATATCACAACAAGAAAATTTTTCCTTTAAGGGATAAACTGACTCCAAAATAAATGCTGTGGTTATTTACCGTTGTGCAAATTTGGTTCTAACACTGTCAAAACTCTATAGTGTGTATTAGTTTTGACAAATCCTTTCTTTATGTATAATAAGCACAACATAATTTTTCTATTTCTTTTTGCAAAATCATGTTAAGTTCAAGTTCAATTTCTCCTCCTTGTAAAGATCATTCCAAAACATCTAAACAAAGCAAATGTAGCCATACTAATTAAAATAAATCCATTGTAAGTATAATTTTCTAGGTATAAATTACAAAGGCTAGGTTATTCTCAAAACAACTAATTTTAAAATCACCTTTTAAAAGAGGTTTTTGAATGCACAGTTATTGCACTTTAGAGCGTTTAACTAACACTCAATGCTGTAATACAGTGCTGAATAGAATTCTAATTTCTAGTGTTCAAAAGAACAATTAAAATAAAGTTAAACTCATGCTAAATTGTAGTTTATTCTTCATATTTCTGCATACTACCTTTTTAGTACAGACCACATTATCATTCAGTAAGATTTTAACAGTGGTCTTTCCACTGTGTTACAGCCATTATTTCAAGCAACCTATCTGGAAAAGAACAAATGTAACACTAATTCATAAAGGGTTAATTCATTTTTCAATTTATCTTCTTGTACAGGGAAGCACCAATTAGTACAATGATCTGCCTTAGTAATGAGGTTAATATTTCACCAGCTCATTGGACAGTAAAATTAAATTTTCATTTTTCTTCCTGAACAATTACAAAGGTTAACAAAATGAAAGTTAACTGTGAAGCATCCATTCTGGGAGAAATTTCCCTGGCCCTGACTGCAACTGGAGTCACAGGATAAACTTTATACACTGGTCCACAGCCTCTCCACCACACAGGCGACACAGTAACTTGGTGCAGCTTGGGCTAAATCATTTCACCCATAATGATTCAATTAAAGTTTAAAAGGTAAAAATAAAATAGCCACCCGCTTCTCTGTCTGAGTGCAATGACTAACATGTACTAAAACCCAGAACATATAGCAATACAGCTTATTAAAACAAAATGACAGATTTACAATTATGCAACAGAAAACTACCAGAAATCTCTTTGTCCCCACTACTTTCAAGTAAGATGAATAATAAAATGTTCTGTTATATACCTACCATTATTAAAGACAGTATATATATAACATTCTTTCAGACTTTAACCATCACCCTATTTAAGTAGATCTGAGTTTCATATTTAACCTAAGTTACATTTCATAATTTTCTTTTATGACTTGCAGATTTTCTCTCACTTATCTAAAATATATAGCTGAGGTTTTTCATGTGACAAATAAAATGAAAATTTTCATATATGAATAATGTGCTGTTTTCTTTATCAGACAATAAGACTGACTTAAGGGTATTCCTTTAGGGATTTTAGTTAATATTCTAAATCCTATTTGCTAACAGAAGCTAGAAGTTAATTGAATATTCTCATTTTGTCTAGACTTCTGACAGATCTTATACCTCAATGTATTCTTCAAAGAGCAGATAACTCAATCTTCTATTGTCATCTTAGGTTACTGCATGATGCTCTGATAAATATCCAATGTTATTTATTGTTGAGGCAATATGAAACTTCACTCTGACACACACTTAATTGTAAATGTGATTTTATCTAAGTTCAAAATATCCAGTATATGCTTGGTAATAAAGTTGTTGCAATCCCATATGACAAGTGTCTGCTGTCTGCTCTGACAAAACGAAGTAAAGGTTATGTGTAGTCAGAACGACAACAGATATCTCTGTGCCTCACACTTTTCAGCTAGGTCAAGGAGCACAAGAACTAGTACATCAAAGTGCACATTTAAGAGAGCTGTTTCAAGGAGATAAAAACCTCATCAAAACTAAGATTACTGGATCCTATTTCTAGCCACCCGGTGCTTGTTGACATTTTCTGACAGATTAATAAATTGATATAGCTATTTATTATCGTCAATACTAATTCAGCCTATCTTAATCCTAATGTTAGGTCACTTGAGCATTAAAACATGGAAGTATATGTTTGTGCATATATACTTACACAAGCACAAGTGTATGCAAGTAGAGGCAGGTTTGGAAAGAAAAAAACTAGTGATGCTGAAATGCTATATAAAACACCATAAAAATGCAAAACTATATTTGATAAAGTAATGTCAAAAAAGAAATTTTAACTACTCCATCACTTTCACATGAATTTTTTTTTAACAGGAAGCGAACTAAGCCTGAAGAATAATCAAAAACCTGTTAAACTGAACATATGTTTAAAAAGTAGCTTTTTCATATATTGTATCATTTTCAAGCAATGTAATTTAAATTGTATACTGCAACACTTGCTGCTGAAAAAAACAACTGACTCTTGACTCCTTTTAGGAGTCAATGCCTAATTACAGGCACTAAACAGTTAGGGGAGTCAGCTGCTCTGTTAGTTCTTCCAATACTTGAAAAGAACAGACATTTTAAACACTATCTTACTGTCAATAGTTAACAATTCCTAACTAGCAACAAAGTTATGTAATATCAAATTTCAATACATACAGTATTGAAGTACAGCAAGTAAAGTGAAGCGTCTTAAGTGTATTAATTGCTTTTCTTTCTTACTGAACCCATATATACTGTTGATAAGATCCAACAAAAATAATCACTAATGTGATTTGCATTACTATTTGCAATAAATCAGAGAAATTCTTTGTGAACCTAAGGGTCTGCCATTTCAGTTTAGACATTCTGATTAAGGGATTTCTTCAAGCTTTAAATGTTTTAATGAATTTCAGTGAGGAGATGAGAAATTAAACCCATTCCTTGTGTTTGACATTTACCAAAGCTTTTAAAAACTAGTTTTGAAATGCCTTCAATGTAAATTTATTTCTTGGAAGAAAAAAAATCTTTATTGTATGGGGTTACAGTCTAGGTGACAACTGAGTGAAAACAGAGAAGCAGAAATGCACCAACTCTCAGGCTTACCTCAAACTCAGCATGCTTGTGGACATCTTCAGCTCTTTGTCGGTTCAAAATAAACTCTGCTTCATTTGCAACACGTACTATATGGTCTTTCATTGCATGACATAATAATCTAAAATAGGAGAAAGCAAAATCAACCTTTATATTTGATGTTCTTCAAATAAGCTATTTCAGCAGATTTACAAAAAATGGAAAAAAATAAAATTAATGAAAGTACTGCAATGCAATTGCTAAATTAGTTGACATGAAAAACGTAATTTTATCCAAAATTTTCTGCATTTGTGAAAGCACAAAGAAATAATTTTATATGGAAAAAAGTTGCTATTTATTATTGAAATGAAAAGTAATATTTTGAGTATGTTTTTAACGGCAGTTTCAATATGAATACTATCCTATCATTAAAAAAAAATAATCTAGGCAACTGCTTACACTTATTGATACCAGTATATCATGAAATATTCCAAAGTCTTAAAAAACAAAATTGCAAAATAATAGAAATATCTCTTATATGTTTCTCAAACACTGGAGTGAAAATACGTCATGTTTCCAAGCAACTGCTTTCTTGTCCCTATGGTCCATATCTAAGATTTCCTGTTCTATTAAAAATTGCTTTGCTCCTCTTATCAGCAGGGAGGAAATATATTTCAAGATGCAAGGATCTGTTTAGGATCTGGAAGAACTCTTTCTCTTATGTCAAACAATTGGAAACACAATTTCAGATATTCTTATGTTAAGAATGTGAAAATTCTAGCAATTTTCACCCTAAGGTTGGTGTCTGGTGCTTAGAAGCAGCAAAAATTAAACTCATGATTATTAGAAATGAAAGCTATGATTACTAGACCTTACACCTATAAGATGGAAAGATCTGTACTTTATTCTTTGGTGTGTTCTATCATCTGTGAAGGAAGCGAGTCACTGACCCTGAGCTACTGTTTAATATGGTCTGTGGCATGGGAAGACATAAATGTTGGAGCCTCTGCTTAGAGGTAAAGACAAACAAGCTTGGATCAAGGTTTCACAGTAGATATTCATTATTTTAATAAGCCTTTTTATTATATCCAACCCTTTGCTATTCTTGAAAGCAAAAAAGTTTTGGCAAACTACAAGCTGAAAGACTAAAGTTGCATCCACTGTACTCCTCAAAATTTAGCTTTATTTTTCAATCTACCTTGCTGGACGATATGCTTTGGTATTTTATTACTGCTAAGTGTTCAGATTTTTATTGTTAAGAGGCAAGTGTAGAACTGCCCTCAGATATGGATTGGGAGTGAGCATTCATTACTTTAATAAGCTTCTTTAAAATGAGCAAACATAAGACATGAGTGTTTAACAACGCCAGTCAAGTTTTGTGGCACAGGTCTTCCTGAACTTTTCTGCATTACATTAATGACCTGGTACCAACTAGCTAGGATTTCAAAACCGAACACACAGATTTCAAGTGTCTACTAGCTGTACATCCCCTCCTGAATGAATAAACTATTGAAAACATGGAGCACATTCAGTATATGCTGCAAATTCAGTGTCTTTGAGGTAGCTGTGGTCCATGCAGGATTTCTAGTTCCAAATGGCTTTAGGTAAAATAAATAGGTTTCTCAGACATTCCCTGCTGCCAAGAATTTGGTGAGAAAAGATCGAGACTAACTTTAATCCACAGGGCTTATTATTTGGGACATCTAGGCATAGTTTTTATACCTAAAAAAACCCAATTTAAGTGCCTCCATTTACGTACAATGACAAATACAATCTTCATCTTAGTCATATTTGTCTGTAGTAAGAAGTGTTCACATTCTCTGTGCCCATTTATGCATTAAAACACCCACAAAGGACTTCAAATGGATTCCCTGAGAACACTAATTTCCATAACTTATAAATAAATATCTTTACAATACTCAGGGAAAAAAAAATAAATTATATATACATATAAGATCTGTCGACACCAGTCTCTGGCTGCTTTACAGAGAACGAAAACTCTTAGAGACATGCAGCAGATGATTCAGTTCAGCTGGCTGAACCTGCTGCTGACCCCAGCTGTACCTCGCATCCCTCTAATGGACCTTTCTGCTTCAGAGACTGAGAGACCTGATGCATTTGGCAACAACTTCAGAGTTGTTGTAGCTTTTGAACAGCACATTAAGCAAACTAAGCCAGATTTCATGTAACCTTGAAACACCACAGGTCTTCAGCGTCTGAAGTCAAGGAGATGACAAATATGAGGTGACCATGGAACATGCTTGAGTACTGAGTGCCTAGAGCACTTGAATCATCAGCCTGGCACCCACGCATTTTTTGGCTCATGCTAACTTCCATCCAGAAAACATAAAGGCATGGTCCAAGGGACAATTCACTGAAGACACATCGATGAGGCTGCATCAACTTAAACTCTCTCCAATGCTACCCAATAAAGTTCTGCAGGTGTTCTCATGCAATACCCCAGGACACATAGAACAGATAATTCTAGTGGGTAGCCCTCATGTTATTCCAAGCAATCTGAACTAAACGGACAAAATAATAATATTTCTCAAGGTGACACAGGAACCATACAGACTTCAGGGAAGAGCTGGACTAAGCATTATGTAAGATGAATGAAAATCCTCTGCTCCAGCAGGTGCTAACCTTAAGCATAGGCCAGTCCACGCTATTTGGTTTTATTTAAAACTACAGGCATATCTGCTCTCTTCCTTTTTGTTTGTTGTGAAAAATCTTATCTATGCAATATCTCAGTATTATTTCAACTGTGTCTAGTCAGTTATTTCATGCATTCTCATATCTCTATCACTGATTGCAATTTCTTCAAGAAAATGACCAAAAATTGTATGGTGGTCAGCATGTTGGGATTATGACAAAAGTGAGGCCACAGCCTATCAACACTGTATAATAATAAAATAATATTGTATTAATGTGTGCTGATAAGGGAGATATTGTGATTCACTTACCTTAGGTGCTTGTATACACCTAAGATATAACTTTGAAGACTAGTTAAACTCTGCTTTTGCTTCTAGAAAACCATTAAGAATTATGGTAGTTTTAAAATAACTTGCCAGAAGATTTTTGAAAAAGAGAAGGATTAAAATCTAGACCATCATTTAGAAATTTTGCATGCCTCCAACAGAGGCTTTGGCCTGGATGTTTTGATTTGTAAGCGCAAGATCGTGGGACAGAAAACAGAAGCACAATAAGTTAAAGCAGCTGAATGTGTCGTCTTAGCCTTGAAAGGAAAGGCAGCTTCTACAAGGTCAGGGAATCAATGCCTTACAGACGTTTTAGGAAAGGAACTTGCTTATGTGTTTTCTGCACTTGTTCAAGGAAACTTGCTGCTTTTTGAGATATAAAACCACTACTTAAAAATAATATTTGGTACTCATTTTTACTTCTAATGGGAAGCTATCTTGCATTCTCAAACTATATTTCTACTAAGCAAAAGATGGCAAAAGTGTTATTATTGTTACATCTGGATTAAATCATAGCCAGTTAACTCTGATTGAATCTCAAATTCACATAGACACAGCACAACTCAGAACATTGTCCTAACTGGGTTACACCTGATGAACATACATGGTAATGTCACCATCCTTTGAATACTTAACAATTTATCTAAATCCTTACTAACTCAATCACATGCATGGCATAAGATCAAACAAAAACCAAAAACATCAGACTTTTCTGGCATGAGAAAGTGCCTACAACTATCTTTTGGGTTCTCATATTAAAAAACAATAGAAATGATTCAGAAAAGGATCCCAAACCAGGCAAAATCTCACACTCAGTAGTATCAAAGGATGCCAATACATCAAAAACAATCTCCCTTGTACTGCAATTAAGAGAAAGGAACAAGGACCTCTAGGTCAGCATATTTGCTTCTTCACTGCAGCACTCAGCTACATCATAAAAACTTTCATAAACTATCTTTAGTTTATGAAAGACATTTTCAAGAAATCTAGCTCATGAAATGTGTCTTCAGCTTATGAAAATCTGATCAAGTTGGTTGCCTCCAGCACAGCTTTGGAAAGTCCTCTGAAGGTTAAACGTCTTTTACTTTCCAATCCAAATGTATTCTTCAGCAGTCTTTACTGTTTCATTTTATGCAAATTTTGCCCTTAAGTTTACACAATTATTCTTCCTTCTGCTGACCTTCTGCTATTCCATCTATCCCTATTTTACTAGGCTAAGTAAATTAGCTCTATGGCCTTTCTTGTATGGCAAAACAGTTAGTAAAAGACATTGCCTTTTTGGTTTTTACTAATTTCGTACACTGATTTTACCTTTTCTGCAAGTGCATAGACAAAACTGTCAGCAGTATTCTAGACAAGTTCTAGTGTCTATTTACATAGTAACATAATGTTGCCTTATTTAAATAGAAATACCTTTTCTGATGCAATTCTAGTATTCTTTTCCTTTTTTCTTTCCTTTTTCTTAGCCCTATATTCCATGATTTTGCAGAAGAAAATTTCATAGATTGGTCTTTTATGTCCTTGGACATTTCCAAAAGTTGAACCAAGTCTCTAGCATATATTTTCAAGAAATGTTACGTTCCACGTACTGTTACATTATTAAACACTTATGTAACATATTAAATTGTATAATATTTAACTTAATGCAGGTTTGAAACCCACATAATATATCCTGATTGATTTTTCAGTCATCTGCCCAACTATGTTTCCTATCCAAAGATTGTTATAAAGCACTCCCTTTCGGGCTAGAGTCTATTCTCTCCATCTTATTCCCAAACCATCATCCTGTACTGTAGTGACAGATCTCAGTAAGAAGGAGTGCGAGGCAAAAAATACATATATACCAGCTAAACAGAGATGACAGTGATGAATTAGGTCTTCTGGTCATACTTACTAATCTCTACACAAGTAAGTTTCCCAAAGGGCTAAGGACTTGTATGGAAAGTGTCACCACAGGCTCGCTATACTTTTTATACTGTTTTCCAGTAATTCATGACTTACCAAAAAACCAAAACATTGAGCTGGAATAACATTTGGCTTTATCCTGTGTGACTATTTCTTCAGTAGTGGTCTCTGTACCACTGAAACTCCTACCAAAATTGAAGCCAAGTGTGTTGCTGTGTCCTTTCCAAGATCAGCTAATCTCAACCAGGAACTGAGGACCAGCAAAAATCTTATCATCTTTGAGCAGCCATTGCTACCACATAAGGTAGAGATTAAACACTGACTTGGTAACTTATGGTTTCTCTTTACCAAGACAAGCTTGATTTCTATTAATGCCCACAAATTTATGAACCACAGTTAAAGCTCCCTTACTAGGAAATGGGTTTGATTTGTTTTCGGACTGAATCAAAGGACTTTCAGCAAGGAATCTAACAACAAAGCAGTCTGAAATCACTCGTGACTCAAATCCTGGTACACTTCTATGGGGAAATGAGCTTTCTGTACGCATAGCTGTGAAGTTTCCAGCTGAACATATGGAAAAAAGAAGTAAAAACTAGAATTAAGATATGATGGTACTTTAAAATAAGCAAGACAGGGCTTACGTGTCTGTAGGAGTAAGAGTAAATGGCAGGTTCTCCTTCACCTAAATATTGAAGAGTCTCAAGACTTATGAGTGAGAGTAGACTGGGTGAGAGTATGTCTCAGGACATGCTAATTCATATATATGAGTGATTCACAAATGTTGTTTAGGAGTAGGTAAGAAGTTATTTTCAATCCATATGGCTTGCTTTCCTGAATTCTGTCCTCAATAAAGTTCCTATAGAAGTCCAGAGAGCTTAAAAGTTAAACAAAGTTATGAAAAAGTACATGTAATCAATCAGAAGCCCCTGTTTTTCAGATATTGGAGTTCAAAAAGGCCGGATTGTGGAGTTCCACAATCCAAAAAGTCATTTGGAGAAACAGCCAGAGCCTGGGAGAGGAGAATTTGTTGGGTTGGTTTGGTATTTTTTTGAGTTTTGGAAATAGAAACTATAGCCAAACTGTCTTAGAAAAATGTAAAAACTGTAAAATGTTTGCAACACATTTAGATATGCATCGGGATAGGCTGTGACAAACAGTGCTATTTGTACACCTATCAGAATTGAAGGGTGAAAAGTTGTATCTGAATAACTATTCTAAACTTGCTATCCTGCAGTCTGTTCTTCCTAGTAGTGAGCAGATAATTCCTAAGCAGCAATTTTCAAAACAGATTACAAAATGAGCATTTGTTATAACTTAGCTAAGGTCTTGCTTTCTCTACTCATTCCTGAAGTTCTGCCAACTCACATGTCCAGGGAACAGATGTTTTTCTGACTTACTTTCATCAGATGCCCACAGCTTAATTTTTCTAAGAATCTGCCTGGAAATATGCCACTTTTTCACCAACATGGTTGTTTTGACAATTATTACTCTTGATGGCATTCATAAGAAATGAAACCTATTGTTGCACTTAGTATCTATAATAGGATTAATAAACTGCTCTAATTTGAAGAGTTTGTAGTTCTAGAAGTTGTAGTACTACTATAAATACTTTGAAAGTAAATTCCTATAAACTTTAGAAAGTAATGTCTTACACAGGGGTATGACTTCTGGCAAAAGGGCAATGATTAAGAATTTACTAGAGAAAAGTTTGAAATTATAGCATGAAAAGACTGGCTACTGGACCACAACATGAGCACGTTGGCAAGATAAACTTCATGGAGAGTAACTATTAACGTCTCAGGAATGCCACAGAAACTATAACAGAATGTCTAACAGGGAGCTCAAGCTCAGACCTCAGCTGGAGCAGAAATACAGACATTCAGTACCCAGTTTTACAGAAGCATCTATGAGAGGAATCCTCTACTGACACAAGATGACATTTAGGATGAATTTCCATAAAACAGCCACTCAGAGTTGATAAAGGATTCCTCCAATCAAAAGTTATACTTGGTCAGGGTGACAACACAGCAACAGAGTTTGGTTATGTCTGTCTAAGACAGAATAATTGAACACCTTTGTTCTTATTTATACAGTATATCTCAGTGCTACTGCTTCCCCAGTGCTATTTGCTGCCTGGATTTGCCTGTATTGGATTTTGGCCATCAGACTGGAATCCTATTCAAGTTTTTCTGTATCCTTCAGCTACAAAATATCCATGATGTCTGAAGACCTGTCTTGCATTCCTGGATAATTCAGGTGAGCTCCCCATTCTGACCTCAAGGTTCCTCTGATCAAGATCAATGTCAAGACAGAAACAAGGAACAGCATCCTCTCTGCATCCTTCTTGGACCCAACTACTAAATAAGTTCTTCAAGGGGTACCTAGGGATCCAACTGCAAAATGCACATCATAAATCAAATACAGCAAATGGCACCATAGCTATACCTTTTAACACTGGGCCTGAACATTTAAGTATTGCAGACAGTGAATAATGACTGTGAGCTCATTTACCACAAACCAAACATATCAGAACTGCCAAATTGCAACAGAGGATGTCCAAAAGAAAATTTGCTGCAGTTACCCAACAATCCTAGTTGAGGTAACATGGAAAGAATGTAAGCCTTTATTAGCTTCCTTTCAGGATTTAATCAGCAATTCATCTAAATTTAAACAAACACAAATTTCCAGTCTGTTTAAACATTCTGCTACTCTTTCCAGGAAATTAGTGAAACCTCTCCACAAAACAAGATTTAAAAGAAAAAGGTCTCCTGTGAATTTTAAGTATGCTTGGAGGTCCAGGTAGGTGGTTATGCAAAAGTATGTATTTTTAGGGCTAAAGGCAGAATACAGAATTAGGTACGAAGATGAAATTACAGAAAAAAATTTACGATTTTGAATCTGAGATGAAATATAATCTCATGTATCCTCAAATGTATATTATGGTCAGACTACTCCTGCTACTTAAAATGAGGACATTCTGTAAAAAATAAGAGGAAATTATTTTAAATGAAAAGACAAGGTCATCTCTTTAAAGAGGTGAGTATTGTGAAAATATAAAGGGGGAGGGAAATGGAAGATGAGGATACTAATCCAATTCTGGAAGAGAAATACAATGATTTGTAACATCCATGTCTTAGGCAGCATAGACCCCTGAGATACTCCACTTGTCAAAGGCATCAAGGTAGAATACAACCAATTAACTACAACTCTCAGAGCTCCATTACATAGCCAGTTTTTTACCTATTTAGTTGTCCATCCATTCAGAATGTCACATTGTAACTCTAATACATGAGTATTGTGGGACACAGTGTGGAAACGTTGCCAATGTCAAGATAAACAATGTTTACTGCTCTCCACGTGTCCACAAATCTATTTGTTTCATCACAGAATGTAAAGAGGCTGGTTAGGGATGGTTTAGCTTTTGTAAATCCATGCTGACTCCTCTCAATTACCTTCTCCTTCACGTGGCCAGAAATGTGTTCCAAAAGGACTTGCTACATGGTTTTCCAAGGGACAGATGAAAAGCTGACCAGCTTATAGTTCTCTGGCTTTTGTGGACTATTTTAAAGAGGAGTGCAACATTTGCCTTTCTCCAGGCACCTGTCATCTGCCCCAGTTTCTTTTCAGAGATAACGGTGATCAGCTTTGCAAGGACTTTCACTACCACCAGAGGTACCATAATACCAGCAGGTATCATGGACTTGTATGAGACAAGTTGTCTCCAGGAATCCTTGACTTAATCCTCATCCACTGCTAGTACACTCCTTGAACCCTTTCACTTAAAGACAGAGGCTTTAGAAACCTTGGTGAAGACTGGGGCAAATAAAGCACTGAGCATCTCAGTCTTATCTGTCACTAAATCCAGCCCATTCAGCGACTGGCCCCATTTTCCTTGGTCAGCCTTTTACTGCTAACGATGTGGAAGAAGCTTGTTGCCCTTGATATCTCTTCCAAGTCTCATTTCCAGTCCTCCTGACAACATTCCTTACATGGTCAAGCAATGCTTCTAAATTCCTCCTTTCTAGCTTGCTTCTACTTCCACATCCTGCATATGCTTTTTGCATCAGAGCTCTACTATAATTTCCTTGGTTAGCGAAACCAGTCTCTTGATACACCTACTTTTTCTTCCTGTTCTTTCACTTGGACGATGCTGTACTTAAAGGCCTGTCACCTTTCCAGAGTTCCCCTGACCTCCACTTCTAGGCATACTTTAAAGCAGAAACCTCTCAGTTTCCTGAATAAGCTAAAATCTACACTCATGAAGTCTGTACTCTGCTCACTCTCACTTCCCTCACTATTCCATGGTAACTACAGCCAAAGTTGTTGTTAATCACCACATTAAAAAACAATTCTTGCTTGCTAGTGAATAGTAGATCCAGCTATGTGTTACTCTTTGTTGTTTCATCCTGTATCAAGAAGTCATTCTCAGCATCCTCAGGAAATCTTCTTGACTGAATGCATCCCACCCTGCTGCCGTTCCAGAGGATATCAGGAAGGTTAAAGATCCCCATGAGAACTTGGGGATTTGTGATTCAGATAGTTTCTCAAATTGTTTAAAGAATGCTTCTTCCTTTCCTTCACCCAGAATAGGTGGTCTATAACAAACTCTCACCATGATGTCACCATTACTGGACTCTTCTCTCATCCTGTTCTGTAAGTTATGAACCAGACTGCCATTCATCTCATTGAAGAGCTCTAAACGTCTCAGCTGCCCCTTCACAGAGAAGGCAACACTCTCTCCTTGTTTTTTCTGCTAATCTTTCCTGAGGAAAAAATCTGAGATACAAATCTGTCCACTGCAGAACTTCCGTCATGCAGTGCAAGCTGTCCCATCTCATTCATTCCAGTGATGTCATAGTTTCATGATTGCACGTGGAGTAATTCCTACTGCTAGTTTCCCAAGCTATATGCATTTGTGTGCATATTTACTTGAGATGGGTGCTCCTATCTTATCTCTTGTTCTTGTCACCCTGCACACTTTGCTTTTGACCTCATCCGTTACTACCCCACTTAAATCTGGGTTGTAATCTCTCACCCACATCATGCATAAAGAACTCTTTTCATGTCTCCTTTTACTACCAACATTGCAGATGCATCCATCTCTTAAAATAAGAAACCTACTTATGTGTATATTCTAATGTAAATCTGAAATCCTAGTTAAGCTGTTATCAGCAACGCTCTTGACATACTGCGATACCCTTAACATCACATATTCATAGCATAAGACCAATTAAAGAGAATATGAAGTTCAAGATCATAACCAGTATGTCTCTAAATCTTTCAGGTATATTATAGACAGTGTTATTCTACACTTCCAAATTAAGTATTTGCATGTGATTTCCTTGAAAGTAGTAATTTAAATCTATAGTCAGGTACTCTTGTTATACTAAAACCTGTTATAACAGTTCCTATTTTTAGAAAGCTGTATCAGAGTGTTTGTACACTGAATTCTACAAACATATGTCCTTCAGACCTTCCTAACAAAGCATTATCTAGACCAAGAATAAACAGAAACAAGCACAGTAAATCAGCTGATTTAAAATGAAAATGCAATTTATTAAAGTGCCAAGAATATAGACGTTATTTCTCTTTAACTCCAAATAAACAAAACTATTTTTTTTAGAACATTTCTAATAAAGTCAAAGATCAGAAAGGTACCTGAATTGTTTCAAGCAGAAACAACAAAAGTTAGGTACTCAGAAAAGCACTTTATAGCATCCATATATTAAAACAGATAGACATCTAACTGAAGATATTAAAAACTATGAGCCTCTGCATTATGTCTAAACCTTTTTCTCAACACTCAAAAGGAAAAGTTTTCTCAAAACTGTTGATTTATTACCCAGGTCTCTCAAAATCTTACCCAGAAAGTCCTTCAAAATATTCTTAGTCTTCATTTTGCTTTTAATAATTTAAAATTCAATCATTATTGCACAGTGATTATATGCAATTTTACATCTCATTAACCCTGCTTTGTTTTAATTATAAAGATCCTTTGTTAGATTCCTTTAAATGATCCAGTTTATAATTTCAGGTTATCCTAGGGAGCACTTTAATTCAGCTGCACATTCATCAACTGTTTATGTCCTGTTAATTGTTGACAACTGCACAATTGCATTCTCTAGCTATGATTGATGAATTGCATTCAGAAGTTTAGCTATTAAGGAGAATAAATATTTATAACAATTTCCAGTTAAAGGATTGTTATCTTTATACCCAAAAGGGTAAATTAAAAACAAATGGGCTGATTGCAAAGGAGAGCATTCTAGTAATGCACACACACTTGTTCTAAGACGCCTTTCTGACAAAAGTATATGAAGGAACATGTGTCTAAGGGCAGTTTGATTAGACATTCCTTTGACTGGATTTAAGCAAGAGCTTTAAACACTACTTTGTTTTGAAAGGTTATTGTTAGAGGAGAGGATCCACTGGTATCTTAATACTTAACTGCTAAAAATGTGCAGATGTAGGATTTGCTCAGAATGAGCCTTTCATCAACAGCAAGCATGCAATAATATCTGAACTTACTAGCCTGGTTAAGAAAATAAAAAAGGTCAAGTGGGATGGATGTGTACTACCATTGAAGAACATAAGCTTACTATAATTATTCAGTCTGTTACCATGTAATATTTATTGTATAATGTGCAGTACATGACCCACTCAGGTGAGCCCTGTTATGGTGTAAACTCATATTGCCACTTCATAGCAAGAAGAATTTGCAATTAAAGACTACCTTTCCAACTGATGTAGTATGGTGTAACTTACAGTGTGCACAGGGAATCTAAGAGAATTTACACCAACCAAAAACTGGGTAATAAGCTACTTGCTCCTGTGTTCCAGGTACTCATATTCCTATACTGTGATGTTTTCTAAACTTCATTTTAAAAGAACACATGATTTAACCACTGAAATAGGTAGACAAAAAATATCCTGTAACAAAGAGAAGATTTGATACTTTACTTTGGTAATGACATACCACTGGTGAAAAAAAGAAACCACACATAAAATTACATCTCTTAAACAGGTGTATTGCAGTATTTTTTTTTTTCAGCTGCACGTATCAAAACATCTAGATTCAAATGGATTAAATGTATTGGCCAATATGAGTTACACACATTACACAAGTGGCTCTGTTTGTCTTCGGCATTCTACTACCAAGAAGGCCAAAGAGTCCCCCTTTGCTTCCCAGCTTGCTGGCTGGAAGTCCTGACAAACATTACACAAAGTAGAAGACAGGTACAGCATTAAAATTACTTGAGGATTGATAATAAAGTATCTTAACAATTTGCAAAGGCAAGGCAGCTCTTATAAACATAATGTGTGTTTTACAGGACTCAAATAGCACCAGAAATTCTAGATAAAATAATTCCTCATGAAATGATAGTATAGAGAAGTGCATCTGTACAATGAATGCTGTGCTCCTAAAACAGATGGAGCAGCAGATGGGTTTACAGATTGGGCTCCCTGGATTGTGTGGGTAAAACAACCTTGCTGCTCTGGAAAACGGTGGTTCAACTCTCAAATAAACCCAAACCTACATACAATTCATGGAAGCTCGATTTCCCTCTGTCAATAAACAAAATTTTCAGAATTTACACAAATTAAATATTTACTATATAAGGTATCTATAAAATACATATCTTAATTAAAATGGCCTTTTCACAATCTTTTTGAAACAGATGGTGAGGAAGTATTATGACCCAATGGAATAAATGCAAAATGACTACTTGTTCAAAAGCTTTAAAATTAATTACCTTCCTTCATTGATGAGCTCAATAAATGCAAGTCCTGCATTCTTCTGAATAGAATTTTGCCATTCCTAAGAAGACAAAATATAACATGATCAAAAACCCAAGGATTTTAAATCACATTTCTGAAGCTGACCCTGATGACTTCCTAAGGAGCTTGAATTTAGGGTGAACTACTTAACATAATACTTTTCTTTCCTCCAAAGAATGACCTGATCATTTAAGAACTGCAATTCATTCTTATTTTCAAGTAAATTTTAGGTGGTCATGTTTTCTGTCTCACCCTTAAGCAAGCTTTAGTTTCCTTGTCTAGAAATATGAAAACACAACTTGTTGCTCCAATTCATACAGTTGTCCAGCAAATATATTAAGTGCAACAGAGTATGTCAGCAGTAGTTTCTTCATGTTGCTTCACTGTTACACCTTGTACGCTTTGTCAGATAGGGCAGGCAACAATCTTTGCACTATCCATCCTTTTTTGAGTTCAATTTTGTTTCTTCCCATTACAAGTGAAAACAAAAACAGTCACAAATAAAAAACCTGAATTTTGAAAATTATTTAGCTATTAACGTAGATTTCCAAGATAAACTTTCAAAACTAATTTAAATCACCTAATAGATATTAAAAGATAACACCTTTTACTTCATATACCATTAATTAACACAGAAAATTCTCAATGCATCACAAAAGACTTTTTGCCATACAACCCACTGCCTCTATCACACCAATACTTTTGTACTGCAGATGAAAAAAGGTTGAGATACCTCTCCAGCAAGTGAAGATTACTTTCTTTTGAGATAATGCCTTAAAACTTTTCTTTAAAAGCAATAAACATTTCCTTTTCTTCATACAGAAAAAAAAAATCAAAATACATTAGCTGGATTACAATTCTGAGAAAAAATTTCTAGTCTGAGACTTCATATTATAAACAAAATCAGGTAGAGAGAATTACAGTTACAGAACTCTGCTGCTTTACATTTCATTTTTTCCAGGATTAAGAAAATCAGGCAGAAATTCCCAATGCTGGTTTCCTGAGATGGGTAAAAAAAGATAGCTTTGCACAGATAAGGGAATTTTCTCAGAGAATAGTTGTGAAAACTAGTCACTAAACAGCAAGGGGTGATCTTCTTACTGACCTGGTGAAAATTCACAGATTTCACCAAGTCACACCTCTTAAAAAAAAAACCCAACAACAATAATCCTGTACTCATGATTGGTTTTATAAAAGGCAGACTACTAAAATGCACAAATAATGAACAGTTAAGTCCTGATTAGGGCAGATGTAGTATCAGCACTCAAGCCTCTAGCTTGTAGGCTAAGAAAACCACTGTAACAGGTCCTTTCTTCAGTGCTGTTGATTTTGTTCTTTTCTAAATCCAGTAACTGAAGCAAACCTAATGATCTAATCTTTGAAAGCAATTAAATGAGCTTGGTATAGTACAAAGTCACTCTGAGAAACTAAGAATGGAATGATTCAATTGGCTTCTTAGAAACAATATTCTGGGTTAGAGATAGTATTTGAGATGTAGCACTATTATTTTTTTTAAAATCAGAGTCTTTTACTGTACACTATAAAAACCTCTGTTAGCATTTTCTTTTGAGATTCTTTCCTGATTCACTGCTACTATGACTCTGCAGTCAGGAAATCAGAACTGGTGTGACTACAATTCAGGAAAGAAGTTGAAAAGAGATTAAAAAAAAGGCTTCCTAAAACATCTAAAAGAAAGCATGCTAATTAAATTTTTAAAGAGAGATAGAAGATATACTTATGTCTGCAAAATACCAAGAGATTCTTGCAAGTTTTTTGTCAGATCTTCCTGCTTGGTGCAAATGTCTCAGATATTACAGGACATCCAAAGTGGCTAACTGGATTTTATGTGAGATATCTTAAGGTACCTAAGGAGCCACTAGATACCTATGTGGATGCAAACAAATCTCTTCTTATGTGTCCATAGGTGGAAAATCTCATCAGTTTATCCAGAGTAATTATTCACAAGAAAAAAGTCAATCCTACCCAACTGCCTACTAAAAACCAGTGGAAAACATAATGACACAGAATGAGAAAAAAAAACCAACAAAATCAAGACTCATGGTTCGTAAATTGCTTCACTACAAACTCACTAGTACAAACTTCATTGCAAACTCCCAACCTTCCATTAATCCACAAATAAGAGAATAATTATTAGCACTATAATTTCATTTCAGTTTTAGGCATAACTTAATAAAACATATTCATGATCCTGAGGGGTGAACTGCACTTGTGAAAAGGCACTTGGTTTTCTTTTTCCCAGCTTCTTTTTAAAAGACCCAAACAATAAACTGAAATACTTAGAAATGCCAGCATGACAGCTGCCTTTGCAATGGCCATTCAGATCACTGCATGTGCTTCAAGAACTGGATTAAGATGTGGAATTACATGCTCAAAGAATGTGCAGAAATTTTGTTTATATTATCTTAGATTCCACAGAAAATCTTTTTCACTCTGAAGACGAAAGAAGCAGAAACACCAAATGTAACGGACGCAGTGACAGCAGTTGGAAAATCTATGCTATAGGAAGTAGAATTATAGCACGTATATTTGGTTATTCACAGATAAGTGTTTGAATGTCTACACTACATCCCAGGTGGTTCTGGCGTAGTTCATATCCTGAATCTTCTGGGCCTTAAAAGAAGAGCTGGGAGACTCTTCTGTGCCTTAGAAATGCTGATTATCAGTTACATGCTGAAGTAACAGAAGACTTCGACAAAATCATGTACCATTCTTCTATATAAGAATAAGGTGTTGGCATTTCTTCCTTTGGGGCTCCTGCTTGATAGGGCAGGAGGGATGACTATTGCTACCAGCAGTGCAGCTCTCAGAACAAGGTAGGATGTAGAAGACTCGGAGATAAGGGCACATTTAATGTTTAACACAATGTTGAAGAATGATGACACCACTTCTTTGTAATAAAAACAGAGTGAATACATAAAATTTAATGTTTAACTGCATTCAGGTTGAAAAAAATGAAATTGAAAAAAAAAGTCTTCATACACAATAACGAAACATAACTTTAGATATTCCGTTCAATTATTGTCCAGTATGGCTATGTTATAAACATTTTATATTACGCAAAGTTCTACTGAAATCAAAAATGTACTAAATTATTAGGATGCTGGCAATTGCCATCCCCTGCCCTCACTTAACTTATCCTCCTCCTCTACTCTACCATTGTTTGAAAATTTTCATTGCATCCAGAAAGCATCAGTGCATGTTCCCTGACAGAAGGCTTAACCTGAATCCTGTTACAAAACTGTCCATGCAGAGGAGGCCTGGAGATAAATAAAACTTGCATGAGAGTAAAAGGCTAAAAATTCCGAATAATGAACCATAACATAGTACAGATAATACTTGAAATTCAGATTTTTTTTTCTTTCAAATCCTGATGTAAATTTTCTTACTGTTTGATATTTTTATGACTTTTACTGTTGAGTCTATTTTCAAAAAGGGATGAAAGGAAGGCCCAGGAAACTACATGCCAGTCAGTCTCACCTCTGTGCCCAGCAAGATCACAGAACAGATCCTCCTGAAGGCTCTGGTAAGGAACATGCAAAATGAGGAGGTGATTGCTGGCAAACAACATGGCTTCACCAAGGGCAAATCACGTCTGACAAATATGGCAGGCTTTTACAAAGGAGTTACAGCATCAGTGGATAAAGGAAGAGCAACTGACGCCATCTACCTGGACTCATGCAAAGCGTTCAACAATGTCCCGCTGAAGTGCTGGGGCTGGAGTTGTGGGCCCCAAGTTGGAGTTGACCCATGAATGAGTCACAACCCAGAAGAATGTTTTGTTTTTCTTGTTGGCTTCATTTTCCAGAGGCAGAACCTGGCCCGCCTGTGTCTCTGTGGCTCCACCTTCACCCAGGTGGTTGTGGTGGTGGGTGAGGCCAGGGCTACTATAACCAGAAGCAGATCAGTCAGAGGAACTTCCTGTTGGGTGTGGCTTTTGTTGGGGTTGGTTGCATCTTGCTGAGCTTTCTCAATGGTTTTCTTCCACGTGAAGGGCCACTGAGGAAGCCAACCCTGTCCATTGTGCCCAGTAGGCAATGCTGGCACCACAGTGGGCAGTAGAGGAGCTGGGCCCATGGGAACTTATGGCAGTGCTGTCTGAAAGAAGACTTCAGAGGTGATGTTGCTGAGTTCAGTGTTGGCCTGTGTGATCAAGCAACTGATGGCAGCATNGTTGGCCTGTGTGATCAAGCAACTGATGGCAGCATAAAATAATGATGGCTGAATCAGCACAACACCTGCACAACATCCTGGTCTCTAAATTGGAAAGACACGGATTTGATGGATGGACCACTCACTGGATAAGGAACTGGCTGGATAGTCAAACTCAAAGAGTTGCAATCAGTGGCTCGATGTCCAAGTAGAGGCCAGTAGTGAATGGTGTTTCTCAGGTGTCAGTACTAGGACTGGTGTTGTTTAACATCTTTGTCGATGACATAGACAGTGGGATTGAGTGCACCCTCAGCAAGCTTGCAGATGACACCAAGCTGTGTGGTGTAGTTGACACACTGGAGGGAAGGGAAGCCATCCAGAGGGACCTTGATAGGCTTGAGAGGTGGGCCCATGCCAACCTCTTGAAGTTCACCAAGGCCAACTGCAAGGTCCTGCACCTGGTCGGAGCAATTAGAAGCATAAATACAGGATGGATGGAGTATGGATTGAGAACGGCCCTGATGAGAAAGCCTTGATGAGGACTTGATGATGAAAAGCTCACAATGAGCAAACAATGTGCGAACGCAGGCTAGAAAGCAAACCATATCCTGGGGTGCATCAAAAGAAGCATGGCCAGCAGGTCAAGGAAGGTGATTCTGCCTCTCTATTCCGCTCTCATGAGACATCACCTGGAGTACCACATCCAGCTCTGAAGCACCCAGCACAAGGACATAGACCTGGAGTAGGTCCAGAGGAGGGCCATGAAGATGATCGGAGGGCTGGAACACCTCTCCTATGAGGACAGGCTGAGAGAGTTAGGGTTGTTCAGCCTGGAGAAGAAAAGAGAAGACTCTGGGGAGACCTTATTGTGGCCTTCCAGTACCTGAAAGGAGCCTGCAAAAAAGCTGGCGAGGGACTTTTTCAAGGGCTTGTAGTGATAGGATGAGGGGTAATGGGCTCAAACTGGAAGAGGGTAGATTTAGATCAGAAGTTAGTAAGTTTTTCCCTTTGAGGGTGGTGAGACACTAGAAGAGGTTGCCCACGGAAACTGTGGATGCTCCATCACTGGATGTGTTCAAGACCAGGCTGAATAGGGTTTTGAGCAACTCAACCTAGTGGCAGGGGTCCCTGCCCATGGCAGGGGCATTGGAACTAGATGATCTTTAAGGTCCCTTCCAACCCAAACCGTTCTATGATTCTATATTGAATATTTATTGAATTTTCTAGTCTAAGATATGAATAACTCAGCCATCTCAATTCTTCACTGTATTTTAATAATAACTTCTCGAGGCAGATGAAATCCTGTTATATTGACTCTCTTCTTTCTAGACCCTTGAACATGTTTAGAAAAAAAGTCTTGTACTGAGCTGAACAGGTTCTACCTTTTATCACGAGAAGGAAGAAAATAATTTATAAAAATGTGTTTGCAATGCACAACATGTACGTAATTTAGCTTCAGTTTGAACTCCATGTTGCGAAGTTACCTTCTAAAATCACCAATAACTTCATTTTAGAGGAAAGAGTCAAAGGAAGTGTTATAAGATTGAGGGAAATGTTTCTTTATGGCAGAAAACCACGTCCATTAAAAGTAGGTAAAAAACAGAAGAACCAAGATACAGCCTCATAAATTTTTGAGCAGATTTTACAGTTTTTAAGATCATAGGACTGTCCCGTCCCTACCATTCCTAGAAGAATTTCTCTAAAGATATTGGAGTCTTAAAATCTTTCATCATTGTTTAGAATGAGATTCAGATCTAAGAATTTCAGTTTTACTGCTTTATCCTTCCCTCACATTCACATGTATATTGCTGATAGATTATAAATAAAGTGTATTTTTTGGTCTACTTTTTCAAGTAAATTTGGCATCAGTTTTAGGATTTTATGATAGGTCATCCATTTTAAAAGCAACTATTTCCCATAATAAGGAAGTTGCAGAAAGACTGATGACATCCTCCTGGAAGGCAAATCTGCAAGTATTCGAATACACCAACCATCTGGTCAAATCACAGAAAAGAATGTGGAACTTTCACAATGCTATTTATGTGGATATGCCTTTAACAATGCAGCAAAGGTAACAGGAAGTTTTAGATTTCACTTTCACAAGACTAAAGCCTCATTTTTCCTCTGTTTTGTTGACTTGGAATAGTATGTTAATTTTTTGCTTTCTTGGAAACACACAGACCCATTGCCCTTCCTATCACCTGTGGTAATTGCCCAATTTATCTTGGAAATGAAGTCAAATGCTCCCAGAGGAACGTTTCATTGGTATCTTAGAAGAGGGGAAAAAAAATCCACAATTGCAAAAACATTTACATTCTCCAAACAACACTAAGAAAATGACCAAATTTATTTAGGTGATACAATATTAGCCTTCAACACTTTGTAGAAATTCTGCATATCTTCTAATACAGACAGAAAATAATATTAGAAGACGCATTCATATCCACAACTTCTAGAGCTTAGTTCCTGACTGGAAAACAGTTCTTCATTTAAGAGACACTAACATTATTATTAAGAACATGTGTTGCCATGTATGGCTATTAATCATAAAAGCCAGTCTACTTACTATTCAACCAATTTGTGGTGTTATAGGTGGGTAACTAATTTGAAGTCTTTCAAAATGCAGCATTAAAAAGAAGACCTTTTGATATACAGAAAACTACTCCTCATATTGTCTGCACTATATATATAGTGAACCCCTTCAGAACTATGGTATATTTATGAATAATGATGGTCTCCAATAATGAGCTTTTGTACCCTTTCTCAGCCCTTTAAGAAATACCAGCTCACTCTCTCTGTCTAGGTGTTTTTCTTTGATGTAAGATCCTTCTCAGCTGTAGGCAATGTAATGGAGAAGTCAGGAGAAGACACCTTGCTATATTAAGATGTGGGGAAACTACTTACAGTTTTCTGATCCTGTTTTGTCATGAATCAAGAAAAGTTTCACATCAGCATCTCACTGATGTGTAATAAATGTACTCTTTTCACATTTTTTGACAAAAATGCCGTGACAAGGACAGGCAAGAGAAAGAGCACAAGGTTCCATGATGACTCTGCTGTAAGTAAGATAACCTGCTTATTACTAAAGGCAGAACACAGAAGTAGTTTTCTGAGTGTTTGGCGATCTGGAAAGACATCTCACAGAATAATCAAGAAAATAAAATTGCCCAACAAGTAGGAAAGAATACACTGATGGTTTCCATTTGGAAGGTAGATTATGAGAAGCAGATGGCCAAGAGATGAAGACTGAGAGACTGAGAGTGGGTTGGAAGACATTCCACACATGGACAAAGGATTAAGGCAAGAAAATACTCTCTGACACCCCTTTAACATTTTTTTATAAAAAAAAAGGTAACGCAAAATGTTCATCTTTTGGAAAACTTCCAGAATTCTATAAAGCAAGTGTGAAAAACCAGGGAGACAAACAAACAAACAAAACCCAACCCCTTCCCCCCCAAGCCACTTAATTTCTATAGAAAAAGATATAAAAGAAAAAGTCTTCTATTTCCCCTGTAGATTGTACTGGAGTTCATTTCTGGTTTTGGAAATTACACTAAGTGTGTATAACAACCTATCTGGGTATAGGCCATGTTCTCAATTGCGAAGAGCACCAAATCAACATCAGAATATAAGCACAGGTTTAAGCTGTTCCATATTTCATAATGGATAAGGACATACTAGAAATGTTTCTCTCTTGCTGAACCTTTATATAGTCCAAATGGGACAACAATATTAGAGAAAGTACTTGCTTCAGCTACAAAGATTTTATTTATTGAACCTAAATTTAAGCCTGTGGTAAAAAGCGAAGTTTCAAAGCCTCAATTTGGAGCTACATGACTGATATTTTCGTACACTCTTCTAGTACTTTGTCCAGTGTACGACCATCTCTGGAATTTTTTTGTTTTGCTTTTAACTTATTTCTCTCCCACAAAATGCCAAAATCCCTTTCTTTTTCTTGTCTGCCATAGAGGCAGCTTTTCTTTCCTACAACCTCAGCCATCCTACCTGCCACCTGCTATGAGCTATTGTTTTCATGGCTACTCCAGAAATATAATCAGTTAAAAATTACTATCTTATTTGTTTTAATGGGACTGTTTCCACCATTGCAGGTATTGGTGAAAAAGGGCAAGCAGGAATATGGAGCTAGGCATGGAGAAGATATGATACCTCTGCCAGTGTGATTTGGGCCAGAGAGAAGCCCAAGATGATCATTGAAGCTGCAGCCTAAGAGTATGATTCTATTTGATGCAGAGATCTGAATTTACACCTTGCTGCCATGAAAACACAAGTGGCATTTTCTCTTTTTCTCTATGCTCTCAGACTTGCAATACTGAATCCTTCTCTTTAAGTAGCTCTGGTGGTCTTTGAACAAGGGTCTCAGCCAGCTTAAGCCACTAAACCAGCAAAAAAATGTCTGAACAGTTTTTAGACGTTTGTGAATTAGCCTTACACATATCAACACTGGTGCAAAAACAGGGTTAGCAGAGATGAAGCTGCAGGACAGAAGCAGTATACCAGATACAGAACTTTGTTAGGATACATGTTTTCAAGATACGACGGAAAAATGGATTATTGAAACAAGTTTCTCTGCCTTTTTAACTTGTCTTCAGCCTTCCTACTGGAGTTGGTGTCAAAAAGCGAAACAGCAAACACTTCTGCTAGTGTGCTGCTATTACAGTTACTCTGGAAGAGCCATTGCTTATCAAACAAAAATTAAAGAGTATGAAAACTCTAGGAATGCCTTTGGAGGGTTTAAATAAGGACCAACAACCATAATTAAAGTAGAACCTAATACAGGTAACAAGAGTGAACAGACATAAAATTATTATAAATAAGCCTATAATGAAAAAGTAAAAGGTTTCTAATAATACATACAATTAAAAAGTAAATTAGACTTACAAATAGTGTAGTACTGAAATAAGATACTTGTGAGGCTGGCGCTTCATAGAAAGGCACTACAGCAGAGCTGGAGAATTCCTTCTTAAACTTTTCTAGAAAGCCTTGAATAGATTATGTTTAGTATCAAGAAGCATGGATTGTGTTTATATTGTATGAATCCCACATTTCAGGGTTTCTTCTGGTCAGGTGTATGGACCAGAAAAGGCTTTCTTTTTCTGCTTGGTTTTTGTGTTGGGCAGCTGCCAGTTTCTGAAGCCCAAGAGCTTTTCCATACCTTGAGGCAGAATGCACATTTAGATGTGCTAGTGTGTACAGAAATCTCTCCAGTGCCTGGTTGATGGGTCTTCCTATCAGAGCTTAAACCTATCACCAGATTCCCTCAGCAAGAACTTCTTTCAAATCTGCACTGACAAGGCACATCTTTTGACATTGGTTAGTTTGTTTTTCCACCTGACCTTGGAGTGGGATTAATTTCTTTATACTGTTTCAGATTTTTTCTTGCCACTTAGGACAACAGGTCATTTGCCTTCCCCTCTCCCACCTTCTGCCCCATTTTGCCATTTTATAGTTTTGATTGCTATAGTGCATATAGTAGTATAAAACTACTATGTTTTATATATGTCAAATTGTTGGGAAGTGTTTTATGGACTGTGCTGCATGGGAGCAGATCCTTCACAGATCTTTTCTGATTAAGTAGGTACTGAAGGGCTGCCTGTGATACGGAGAGACAGACAGGATTCAGCCCAAGCAGCTTCTAAGTTTCCCGGTTAATAGGTAAGACAATGTGGACAGACACAACTCATTTATGAGGCTCACACTATTAAGCAATATTTGAAAGGCTTAGCTGACGTTCAGTTTACCCATTAATTACATACTGGAATTTGTCAAGTTATGGAGATACTCTTTCTACAGTCTGCTTTAAGGCACTGTAAATTCTATACTTTTTCATAAAAGTAAACAATTTACAGAATCTACTTACAGCCTAATTATAAGAGGGATTATGTGCTATCATTTATACGGGAACCTCCTAACATGTTTTAATTGCCAGTTTACGTATTTTTTGGTTAGGTTTTCCTGACTTTTCCTCACTCATATAGTTTCTAATAAAAGCCTATTTACAAGGGATAGCATCTAAAAGAAATCTTTTTCCTCAACACAATGATTCAGAAGTGGATAATTTTCATTCTAGTTCTGGTATTTCCTTTGGAAGCTCCTGAATTACAACCTTGATCAAACTTCCAGTGTGGGGGGAGGGGAAATGAACAGAATGAATGTTGTATTGGAAACTACAAAATCCTGACATTTGTCTGATCTTCCACATGTATG
>VZZY01019942.1:3744-15567 GCA_013400335.1 Eurystomus gularis | reverse complement strand
ACTTGGCACTTGTGAGACCACACCTTGAGTACTGTGTCCACTTTTGGGCAGCACAGTACAAGAAGGACATTGAGGTGCTGGAGTGGGTGCAGAGAAGGGCAACAAAACTGGTGAGGGGTCTGGAGAATATGTTATATGAGGAGCACTGGAGGGAACTGGGATTGTTTAGCTTGGAGAAGAGAAGACCTCATTGCTCTCTGCAACTACCTCAAAGGAGGTTGTAGTGAGGCTGGTGTCGGTCTCTTCTCCTGAGGAACTAATGACAGGATGAGAGGTAATGGCCTCAAGTTATGCCAGGGGAGGTTTAGATTGGGTATCAGGAAGACGCTCTTTACTGAAAGAGTGGTTAGGCATTGGAACAGGCTGCCCAGGGAAGTGGTGGAGTCACCATCCCTGGAGGTGTTCAAAAAATGGGTAGATGTGGCACCTTGAGACATGGTCTAGGGGTCAGGGAGATGTTGGATGAAGGTTGGACTAGATGATCCTAGAGGTCTTCTCCAACCTAAATGATTCCATGAGTCAAAGCCTTAAAGCTAACATATCTGTTCCACAACACGCATTCTTTTGAACGACCGGACAGCTTCATGACTATTTGTTCCAAATCACAAAACTCAGTTACAATGGTTGCCATTTCTTCAGTCTCCAGCTGAAGTAGTTTTGTGCTCAGAGAACACAAAACACAGAGCTGTGAGCAGCACGGAGCTCCGCACTGCTCACACAGGGTCACAGCAAGAGGCACAGCCAACCCACCCCAGCTTGCACGATGCTCTCACAGGGAGCCCCAGACCGAGCCAGAAGAGTATCAAATTAGCAAGACACATCATTGTCTTTACAAGACTCTCAAAACTAAGAATTGACTTTCATAGGCAAGCAAGCTTAGCAACGAGTTTCAGCATGACTGATGAATACATTTGGGGATTATTTTGTTTTCTTCATCCAAGTGTAGAGGTAAAGCAATTCAAGAGCTAGTGTGACATTTAGATGTGCAAGTACGCAGCAATATACATGCAGTACGAGAAAGCTGATTTAAGACTACTGTTATCTCAGCACATATTTAAATATTCATTTCAGAGTCAGAAGTGTTGAAAAACTTAAGAAATAGCTGAGGTAGAAACAGGAACAAAAAATGCCAAGTCAGAGGCTAAAAATGACATGTTCAACAAGCAACTACTATAAAAAGAAATGAGTACTTAATAGTACAAAAGCTTCATGCCCAAGAAAGGCTTGAAATTGGAAATTAATGTAAACTGAAATAAAGCGCATGTTTTAACAGAATACACCACTAATCACTGGAAAAAACTTATTTTCAGATCACAATCAAATATCTTAACAGTATGCTTTCATCTCAGTAAATCAGAAAGTTTAACAGACGTTGCATTGCAAATGCATCATATATTATATTACCTTGGCAGAGCCTTTTTCTTTTCAGAAATATCATACCGAACTGCCAGTAAATTTAGCCATCTGACCAGGAAATACAAAAGTGCACTATCACTTTTCAATTCAACCAGGTTTTTTTAGAATTTAAAAGGTCAAGATTCTCACAAATGCTCATAAGGATCTGTAAACAACCATTGTTCAAAAACAATAGTTTAAAATGAAATCTAAATGTCAGAATGATGGTTAAATTATTAGCTTTAAAGCTTTTTTTTGATAACTGATAACAGCTTAAAAAATACCAAAACACTGAGCTTGAGTTTCAACAAACTAAAACAGATGGTCCAAATCCATAATAGTTTTCACTTTTTGTATCTTAGGAACTTCAGTTGTGCTTCAGCAAAATCATTAAATGTCTAAAACATTAATTTAACATTTATTGGAGACTTGCCCCTTCACTACTCAAGGCAGAACACTACCAGTTAAGTACACAGAGGTACTTAACAGCTGCTCTAAGGTCTGCTAGTTAGCTACACAAGAACTGGAGCAACTTCTTACTTGTCCCACTTGCACTCTCAGCAACTTGGACTATTTTCTGTTCTCCCTGCAGAACCAATCAATACAGTTATGAAGACCTATCGAACTGATTGTATATTATGTACACCCAATTGGTTCCCAAGTCACAGATGCTGATAATCACAGCAGCATTTTAGTGAATTCCTAAAATTAGCAATACTATTCTTCAGAAAAACTACTTTGCCTTTAAGGTTTCTTCAAATATATGTAGACATGCACCATAATCATGCGCATACACGTGCACACTGTAGTACTCAGGAGTTAACACTCTTTCCACTTCAGTAGATTACTAAATTTTTTCTTCCTACTTGAAGTGCATCTTCACTTGGTGTTATCCAAGTGACTGAACCTGTGTGGTAAAAACAGCTTCCAAACCATATTTATTTGGTATGGTTGTTTTAGAATAGAAACTGACCCCATGAACGGGAACCACTTAAGTGGCAGAGAGATTCCTACAATCCCAGCCTGAATGAGTAAGAGCTGAAGAACATGCTGGAATTCTGGAGGGGATTAAGATCTCTGGCAAGCCAAGCTTCACACACAACAAATGTTGCTAACTCGTTTCTGTTTCACTGTCCAGAAGATTTTGATGTATTCCCCTGATGCCGTTGATTACCCAACAGATAGTGCAGTTCTGCAGTGGTAGCAATTCTTACTAGAAAATGACCAGATATAGTTCTACAGTAGATGTATTTCAAGATCACTTTGGGAAGCCTCAAAAGAAAGTTCAATGAATCAGTTGAGTTTTACACAGAAGTGTTTTGAAGTCTGTTATGAAGTTTTCAAGTAATAAAAGAAATTTTAATATAAACCAGAGATCTCCCTTGATGCCTGATTAATGGCAAAGACAGATGTCAGATTGGTCACAGATTGGAATGTAATGAAATGACTTAATGAAACACTATTCCAGGACTACATTACCACCAGGAAAAAATGCCCAGTGTTTTCCTGAAAGTGCTGCAGGACAGCAGGATTCTTACTCTTAACTCTAGTCCACAAACATCTGCAGTATGAACATATATTCTCTATCCCAACACTGAAACCTTCTAGCTCTCCCCCCCATATCCAAGATGGGAGGACTTGTGCTTTACCTCCTCTTCATGCTGGGCAGCTGGCAATACTATCTCACCCACAAAGACAGGTTTCAGGAAGAACACAGGTAAATTAATCATCTGTTAAATTAGAGACAGCCCCTTACTACACCCAAAAGGCCAGAGCTCTCTATCTTAAGGGGAAAATGACCACTACATTAGAAATGCAGATGACAGTAACAGGTTTTAGAACCTTGAAGTGTAGTTTTCCATAGTGCCGAGAACCAAAGATGTAGTTCCTCTGTATATGAAACAATATACACACACATGGTGAGTAAAACCACCAAATCTCTTCAACTGAGGGATGAGGGAAAGAAACAGACTGTACAAAATGCTGAAGGAGTCTTGACAGAGCCCATGACAGTAACTACACACTATGAAAACACCAGTTCTCAATGCCACCACTGACTCTCACAAATTAGTACTCACATGGTTTTTGTTGTAGTTTTACCCCCACAAGAGGGACTTTTATAAATGTTTGGCCAAAATAGCCTATTTTTACTTTGCAATTGGAAAACTAGCCAGCAGAGGGGGCACAAGCTAATCAAATCTATCTTTCTAGGAGGTGACTGAGTAACGAGGACATAAACCTCAGGCATGCTCTATTTGCATACTATCTCAAATACCTAGAAACAGGTAAAATTCTTCTTTTCTAAAACTATGTATACCTAAAAAACCTTAAAAGATTGTACAAGTACAAATAAGAAGTAATCAGTCACTGAACCCTAATCTCTAGATCTAACTCTGTTGAATGCCACAGTTAGTTCATGGTTTCTGACACCAGGAACAGCACATACTACCATTCCACTTCTCCCTTTTTTTGCCACTGATTGCCCATTTATGGAAGGCTTAGCCACAAACATTCAACTGTATTACACACACACTCCATTTTCTTTTGAAGCTACAATTAGTATTCTATCCCAAACTATTTTCTCTGGTGGAGAAGTGAAGTCTTAAAATAGAGTTTTAAGAAAGTCTACTGAAGTTTACCAAGCTCTGAACTCATGCTTCCATTAACTCACCACCTTTTCCCCCCAGGAAATGAAAAATGCTATTCAAGTGGTCACAATTTTTCCTGCACTCATTCACACTCTGAAAGTCAGGGTATCAACGGCAACGATTTTGCAGTAAGGATGGCTACCAAAACAGATCTTTCCTCCATGAGGTGAGGAGATTCCAAAACCTAAATTAAGCTATGAACAGCTGTCCTTCCCTGTAGAGTACAGCAAGGTTATTACAGGCAAAGTTAATTTTTCATATCCTAGACAATTCTTCACTTAACTACACTACAAATACTTAAGAGTTACTAGAACACTTGAGAGATGCACCAACCACAGTTTCTTATTTGGAATGTCTATGAAGGATTACAAGGTAGCTACATGGGCTTTGCTTCATCCCTTACTGGCACTACAGATTAGCACTAGATAAAACTATTCCTGCACACGAAATTACAATGTTGATTTGATGGCGTGACTGAAGCTTTCTGTATTTTAAATGACAGGAACAAATGAGTCGCACGTTTAAACAAAGCACACAAACAAAAGAAACAGTCAGTCAAAGGTTTTCAAAGTAGAACACAAGTGCAACAGATTTTTCCTAAAGTTGAGCCAGAAATAAAACTCCTCAGCACACCAGTTACAAAATACAAAGATGAAACAACCACTATCTCCGTAACATAGGCTATGTAAGTTCCATGTAAGAAAAGGAAATTTAAGGTATTTAGGAAAATAAATGGGATTTTAAAAGTCATATGCTCCTCAGTACTTAGAAAGAACCATTTATGGCTTCAATTAACATATGTTTAGAGCTTCAATGGCTATCTTATACTTGGCCTGCCCAGTCTGAAAGCCCTACAGCAAAAATCAAAGATCCAGTCAGATATCACTTCTACAACTAAAAATAAGAGACAAAACAGCTACGTAAAAGGCACAAGAGTCACCAAACCCTTTTCCAAAAAACAAACCAAACCATAAAAATATTTAAGCATATCAGCTGTTTGCTTTGCCTGAGCTTGCAAGTTTGTGTTCTACAGGCAATGATTTCATTACATATCCATCTTGAAACGTGCAACAAAAAAAATTCTCTGTGCTTAGTACCATTTTTATAGATGCTTGTAACTTTACACTTTCTGGGTTTCCAAGTCTGGCACTGAATGTACTGCTTAAAAACTGTTTAACTGTGCAACTTCAGACATTTTGGAATTCTACTCAGAAAGCTTGTGCTAAGAACAAAACCAAAACTAACAGGAAGAAAACCAAAAAAAGCAACCCAAAGCAGCCTGAAAAGGCGATTTGATGCAAGAAACTATCATTTTGGAATGCAAAATATCCATATCGAATGGTGCACATGTGAAAGCAGAAAGGATGTGTGTCAAGAAAGCATTTTTAGATTATGTTCATACTGAACAATAAAGGAATGATGAATACATGGTAGGATTTACTAAGACATGAAACTTAAAATCCCAAGAGACATTGATGTTTTCATGAGCCTAGACCACAGTTTCCCAACATTACTAAGTCACAGAGTTTCAAAAATGCCACTTTAGTATAACAGTTTGTCCTGTCCCTTTCATCTAAGAACAAATTTAATTGAGTTCTAAAAAACTTATATAATAAGTGAAAACTTCCTGATTAACTTCTCAGTGCTCCAGTTTAGATGAGGTCCTTGGTAAGTTTCAAAAACAATTCAGTCTTTGAATCTTTCATAATTATGTGACATTCTCAAAAAAACCCAAACCAAAAAACAACAAACACACACAGAATGGACTTCATATATAGTGAATTTCAGCAAGTAACTAAACAGTGAAGAACAGCATTGAAATGAAGAACAAAAAAGCACCAACATTGAAACATGTAAGCACCAATGTGACAGATATATGGTAATCCCAAAAAGGGAAGAACTTTAACTTTTCCTTACATTAAATTAATTGAAACATATAAGCAGCAAAGCAACTGTGATCACAATTCATACCTTATTTTCTAAGGTAAATGGAATCTGCCACTTAAAAAAAGATGCACCTTATCAGTTAGATTAGTAAATGAATCACTACTGGAATAATCTGAAACTGGAAAAATCAGCCAACTAAAATCCTGGTGATTTCCAAAGTTGACTGAATATAGTAAATGCAGGCTGCTAAAAATAGGTTATATTCAAGCTTTTATACACTTTTTTAAAAAAAGCTAAAATAACCAGCCATACCAAACATAACTTTAAACTCAGTCCCAAAGAATTTGGGTTTAAAGATTATTTTGGTCATATTTTCTGAAAATACTTCTGAATGTTTTATTCCAAAAATAACTGACCTTGTCAAGCCCTGGATCAGGTCCCTAATTACTGCAGCCTTTCTGCTTCACAGCAATGACTTTACATAGCTAGTCCTGGCTCAGTCAGTGCAATTCACAGTGCTAAGCCAGACCTCTGTTCTCCCCATACTGGAGAAGGGTAATGACTCTCACAGTTGCCAGCACACTGAATAGGGAGAACACACTAGGAAAAAAGAATTGTATACAAAATTCTTCCCACCTTTTGGAGCGTTTTCAATCCAGAGTACTGACAAGCTGACTGAAAGTAGTTTACTGACTCATGAACATAGGGCAGTTCTGCTGAATAACTGCACCAAGACTCCCCCACAACTCCCTTTTGGAGTTTATCACTGCTACAGCAGGAGCAACTTAACTGTTTTAAAACAGATTCTGAAATGCTACAGTTCACAGTCTGCTTATTAAGAAGCTGAATCAATCACAGGTTTATTTTACTACAAGAAATCACAACTTCAAGCAAGTTCGGCACAACTATGAGCACATGAGAGGCCATTAGCTCAAGAGGAGAGCAGGCAGCTAGGCTGGATATGTTTTACATATAGATGCATTCAATGAAGTCAGTGTTCTAGATTAAAAGCCCTGGGAGAGGGGTGCATATTGATGGAAGAAAAAAATTGGCCACTGTCCGCTCATATTCTGTATGATTAACATCAAAAAAGAATGTCAGCGCTCTAAACTGATTCCAATGACAAATATTCTGGAGTTGTTCAACGTAGCTTTTTGGCTCAAGGACACACCGACAAAATGCACAGTGTATTCAGGTAATTTATCCTCAAACGTTATTATTGGATGAAATCAGATTAACACCCTGCTCTCCACAAGCAGCAGCAGTTATGTGTAGATAGAAAAAAAAACCCTATAAATTAAAAGGAAGTGGGAGTGGCTACACTGAGCAGACACCAAATGTGATTATCGGGGTAAAAGTTTCCTGGCCAAGTCAACAAGACATTAAGTATTATTTTCAATATGCATGTCCCTGAATCACTGTCAAAACCCCAAACTAGAAGTCTCATCTGCACCACGGTTCCTGCTAGATCAGTCTTCTAAAGGACCTCCAATGTTAAAGCCATGGAATTATGTTAGGCATAATCAGCACTTATGTATCTGTTCTAGTCATGTACCGCTGCAGTGCTGCAAGATCCACACTTGCCATCCCTACTAGAATAACTAGAGTAGGATCAGATTTTGACAAATCCTCTCGTCCTCTCTTACAACCCGGAAGTCTTATCTATCCAGTGTCCCAGTCACAGTCATGCAAGGTTCCTGACTATCGTTAGTATATCTTTCAACCAGCAACTTCCTACCTGTCTATTTTAATTCAGCTGTAGGCACTAACCTAGTTTCCCCACTGGAAAAATTTAGGCTTAGATCTATAGTGGACTGTAGATTTATGTAAGCTAGGGCAAACCAATTAACTGAGGAAGAGGCACTATCTCTAGAATGAAAACAGGTGCTTAGATAACAGACGCCATTTCTTGTTAATGTGAGACTGAAATTGCCTATACAATCAATTTTTGAAAAATCTAGTCCATTAGGGGCCAACTTTATGGTACCAGAGTGATTAAATACATCCTTCTACCTTTTCTTTTCAAAAAAGAAAGCATACAGTCAATAACAAAGAACTTGAAATTCTGTTTGCTGTCCATATTCAGAATTATAACTGTAAAAATATGCTGATACATAGAAAATACTTCATGAATGTGTGATAACCTTTGTTCATATCACAGAAATACTACAGGATCATCAGAAATCTCTTATGGCTCACAGGCTGGTCCACTTTAAAAAAAACCAAGGATCTTTTCGTCCATATGAAAGATTTATTCTAAATACACATATAATCATTATCTCCTATCTGCAGTATTACTTTTTCTTTAAATGAGACTGGTCTACATTTTGAACAATTAAAATTAGCACCATAATCACAGAATGCAAACTGGATGTTTGATAATGTTTCTGCACTAGCTAGATACTAACACTCTGAAATTATACGAAATCCCAAGCTGTTGCATAAACAGGTGAAAACAACTTGAAAAAAGGGTCAGACAACATGATGCTAAAAATCACAACGTCAAGTGGAAACATGAATACATGCTTTAAGTGGGAGATGCAAATATGAGAATACTCTATGACCTAAAATACTTACGATGTTGTTAAAGGTACAGAATGTACTACAAGAAAAAAGCAGCAGCAAGTGAGACTCAAGCAACACAATCATAGTCTCAACTGAGCCTCACTTGAATTAAAATTCAGACACACACAAATAACAGTCCTTCCCTTCAAGCTTCAGAGATATGGACCATCTTCAACAGAAATTGAAGACTGAATGTAACTATTCCATAAGAGAAGTGAAAATAAGCTTACAGAGAATAAACACAACAACAGAGACATTGAGGGGAAAAAAAAAATACCCATGCTTCACAAGATAACCAAACTCCTGGCTTTTATCTATATATATTTGCTTTTCCTCCCTGACAATTGACCATGATGAAGTATAAATACATTCCAAAAAGTCAAGTATACATCAGCTATTGATTACATACTCTTAAGCACCCAAATAAGAAAACTAGTATATCCTAGGATGAGTCTACAATGACCTAAGGCAATTAAACAGTTCCAGGTAGGAAGTCAAGCCAAGAGACAAAATTTTAGTACTCCTAACTGTCCTCATTCCTTGATGACTTTCTAGTGAATCCAAGAATATCAGTCAGAGACAGATATCTGTATGATCTGCTTAAGCTTTGGTAGCATTAATGCACTCACCTGACCCTTAAAAATCAAAGCCACAATGACTAGATTATGGCACTGCCCCTTTCAAATCAAATGTATTTAAATACTGAGTACTTGAAGACTCAAAGTGGTCAAAGCACATTTGATATTCAGAACATGAGGACATATCTCACTTCTTTCTGCTAGGGAAACAGATTGAGGAGATCACTTTCATCCAAAGTGTATGTCATCTAAGCTTGTTCTAACTTTTAAATTTTTTTATTAAAATACACTGGATTAGAACTAGAAAAGTGATTTTAAGAACACTTAAATCTGACCTGAATATTATCACTGAGAGTTTCAGTGAACTTTGTTGCTCTGGCAAGGTTGAAAGGCACGCAGTTCCACTTTGCAACATGAAAAAACACTTGGCAACAATGCCTGCCATAGCTCTCCTTAAAGGATACTACAAAACAAAAACTAAAAATTACAAATGTTTCAAGCACAGACAAGATGGCATGTTTAAAGGTTACAGCCTAAAAAGTATAAATTGGAAGCAACATGCTTAATTTCATCATGTGGGAGATGAGAAAGATTGACTTTCACCCAACACTTCACATATAGATCTTTGACATTAAGAGGCATATAGGTTTATGTTAAAACCATTTATATTCCACAGAAAACAGGAGACTATTCGAAACCCTTTCTTATGTATATTTCTGCCATTACCATGCTTAAGCTTGCTAGGTTGTTTTCTACTGTCTGAAATTCTTCTGTTTGGTTTGGGCAAGAGGGGGGAGAATGAGAGCTGCTCTAGAAGCATAAACCTCTGCCTCTACCAACATGAGAAGTAAAGTGCCTTCACAACTGTACCGGCATGACAAAGCAGGAAATGCTAACCTAAACTTTGGTTCCAAATTTGGACACACGGTCAACACAGGCCACTCCAGTGCAGTGTTTATGACCCCAGAATGCCAAGACAAAAGTAAT
Source organism: Eurystomus gularis (assembly GCA_013400335.1). Lineage (NCBI taxonomy): Eukaryota > Metazoa > Chordata > Aves > Coraciiformes > Coraciidae > Eurystomus > Eurystomus gularis. Next base: position 5,507 of record VZZY01019942.1, on the reverse strand, counting down.
GCTTGAAAGATTTTGACTTTTGAAAGCAAGAAAATCCAGTAACCCTAAAAAACCAAGTGGAAAATAAAACTGCTCAACAATTTAAAGAAAACATCTATCACTGCAGAAACTTAACGTATGCAATGTTAGGGGACAATATTTCATATGTGTGATTGTTGTTTTTTGTTTGTTTGTTGTTTTTTTTTTAAGATCAGCAGATCAGACACAGACAGGCACTTAAGCAAGGAGTCAGTTTACAATGTGTGACTTAAACTGTCAAAAAATTGTGCCTACAAACACAGTTAGACTTGACCTCCTAGGTGTGCTATTTACATGTATTTGGAATACTAGAATATTTAAACCATTATGGCAAAACATGCTGATTTCTACAGACTAACACTAAGTTTTACTGTGTGAGCACATCAGCAATACTACTACTGTGGCTACAAATGGGTCTAACAATATACTCAGAGAGAACTATAAAGCAGCAGTTAACCTGAGATGGTATTTTTTGGTAGTTATACATGGCATGAATAAAATCCTTGGGGGGAAAAAAAAAACCAAACTGTGGTGTTTAAAAGCAATGCCATCATACACAGGACACCTTCCAACTTCTAGGTTAGAACCTGGTCTTTCCAGCCTGTAGCATATTTTTAAGTTCCCAAAACGTTCTTAATCAATCGAATTCCATTTGAATTTTAGTTTCTCTCAAAATTTCTTAGTTAACGCTCTTGTACATATGTGAAATGCACTGCAGAGAAAAAAAAGCTTTCACCAAGATGGCACACAGCCTTATAAGTCATCAAAAGTGTTCTTGTGTTAGTCTAAATCCAGAGAGCACCTTATCTATCACTGTGAATGAAAAATACCTATCCCGATTCCACTTGGATTACAGAAGCATTATAGTTGGCTTTTTTCTTTCAAAACGACTAAGTTAGCACATGCTTTTGTTACATCAAATTTGTTTAAAAGTCAAACTCATCTCTAAGCCAGTTTTGCCATATCAATAATAATTACAATGCTGAAGAATATGTGCAAGATACTCTAGCGATATAAAAAGCTTATGTTATTGAAAAGCGCTCTTTCTAGCTGCAATATTAAAATAAAATCTCACCCTGAAAAAAACTTGGAAAAACACCTTGATATATCAATTCAACAACTTTGAAATCCACTCGGCTAAGTGCGTTTTATCCTCTCAACCCTCATTCTAAGCAATACTGCTGAAAAAAATAACAAGAGACCTTGCTTACACAAGTAACAGGCAAGGTGAAACAGACAGGGCATCAGAAAATCAGACCTTTAGCAATTTCAAACATCCATCAGATTGAAGTTTTTGGTAGTGCTGTGCTGGTCCTTTGCACATGAGCATCAAACCACCAATACACATATTTTACCTACCTTAGATTCAGAGCTCAGTCTTAGAAACTTCACTACAAACTGCAAATCACTCAAGTACATAGAAGGCTCAATTCAACCATTTGTTCACATTTTACTGTATTTTACTCTATTTACTACATTTTTCACATTTTCTGTTTCAACAGACTCACATCTATCAGTATTTAACCCTTCCATCAACTCTAACAAGCTGCACATTTGCCTCACTCAACTATTCAGTTAAATTCTGACTACTCATGTACTGCTGAACAAGCCATAGCTCTAAGCTTTAGGAGTTTATCCCAAGACAATAGAAAATCTGCTAGTATAAGGTTTGATATTTCAGACTACCTGAAGCAACGGAGAAGCTGAACGGGGGAAAATATGACACAGAGAAGTCAATTAGCTAA
>VZZY01019941.1:221-14835 GCA_013400335.1 Eurystomus gularis | reverse complement strand
GTGTGGCCAGAAGGTCAAGGGAGTTGATTCTGCCATTCTACTCTGCACTGGTGAGACCTCACCTGGAGTACTGTGTCCAGCTCTGGGGCCCCCAACATAAGAAGGATATGGGCCTGTTGGAGTCCAGAGGAGGGCCACAAAGATGATCAGAGAGCTGGAGAAGCTCTCCTATGAAGACAGGAAGTTCTTCACTGTGGGGGTGGTGAGGCATTGGAATGGATTGCTCAGAGAATTTGTGGATATTCCCTCCTTGGAAGTGTTCAAGGCTAGATTGGATGAAGCTTTGAGCAATCTGATGTAATGGAACCAAGGGAGCAGCACGGGTGGGCTGGAACTAGATGATCTAAAGGCCCTTTACAACCAAAACAATTCTATGATTCTGTAACAAATAGTGTCCTTATTTTTTTCCGTACCAGGAGACATTATCTAAGACCTAACCAGACCTTGTCAATATAGGATGTAAATTATATTCTTATGTGACTTAACCACATTTCCTCAGGTACTAAAACTAAGACTTTCTTCTCATTGCTGAAGGAATCTGAGAGTTGACAGCTACTGCATTTCACTTCATTTTCCTCCATTCACATTTCTGTACTCATAAGTTGTGATGTTTAATGATCTAACCTTACATGGTCTTGTTGGACAATGAAATCAGTTGGATGTTTTGTCCATTACTGTTACTAGAAGGCTATTCCAGGAAACTTTTTTCTAATTTTCAGACAGTTTATAGAGATTTACTTTTGTGATAACGTTGACCTTTATCTCAAAGAGATCTCTTTCTTTCTGCTGTTTACTCCTGTTGGGTTTAATATCATCTGTCATCTCAGACCTAGTTTCCAGGACATTTTCATTACTTCTTCCCAAAAAGATTGTATATTCCCTAATGAACTTATACTGCACCTGGTCCAATACAATTTCCTCATTCTTCAAGACAGATGACCAAAACTGCAAGGAGTCATCCATGAGAAGTCTTACCATAGTGCAAGGGTACTTGGGCTACATAGCTATACCTGGCCTGTCATACCAAAATATTTTCTTTGCCTTCCTGGTTTATATGTTCACAGTCACTCTCTCAAATATGAGCATGATTTCAAACTATTTCAATAATATGCAGACATTTCAACAGTTTATTACTGATTGTACGATATTATCTAGATAATCTGTGCATTACGTTCAGGTTTATTTAATAATGATGTTCAGTTATTTTTACAAAACTACTAAGTAAATGAACTTTGTTTTTCCTCAATATCCATTTCATTTTCTAGTATACTCAACTTTCATTTACTTGATTTTTAAAGCCAGGAACAGGAACAAAAGGAATTACAGGTCTAACTTAAGACTGCCATTTGTAATACTAGCAGTGACTTCAGAAGAAATAAGAAAAATTTTAATGTGATATGTTTCATACAATATCTATTAGCTTTACAAAGGAAAGTACTTTCTGGCATAGGCACAAAACATAAATGCTTGGTCACAGTTGTAATGTTTACACTATTTTTGATAGATTCAGATGCTAGTAGAAGATACAATCTATTACAGAAGTATTACAATTTGAGCTACATTCCTGGCTCAGAGTTTTGGGGCTTGGGGGTATGGATGCAAACATTGCAAATGAACACTTGAAGAATTTTTTATCTGGCACTTTATTTTATTCTTATTCTTGCTATCTTAATGATTTGAACACAAAACTATAGAACTTGGTCTTAAATATGCCAGTTGAATAAGTGTTTAAAAGTATAAAATTCTGAGGGTCATACAACAGATAGCTTATGAGTCAAATCTGCTACATGATTGTTGCACATTTCACTCATCTAGAAGTGCCATTCTCCTGAAATAAGTGAACTTTCATGTCACCATTCTGCAAGAAACTCCACTTAGTTGGACTCCTGTGCCCACATAAAGCCAAAGGTCTGATAAAAGTTTTGGTTAAGGAAACTGCCCTGGAGCTAGGAGGAGGAAATTGAATTGCTCCTATGAAAGAATTTGGTTATGAGAGCCTTTCCTCAAGCCACTTGGGCCTGTCAGGGTTAGCTATCAGAGCTATCAAGTTTTTAGGTGTTTTAATGTCATATAAACTCTGTACATGACTGAAGCTTTCAAACCTTTTTCTCAGCCACAATCCTATTTCTACCAATATGAGCATTTTTCATAAGCAGTTGGTGTCTTCTAGTTGTGAGAATTCACTACCGAGCATACAGCTCAGAGCACATCTGGTATAAACCAGCTGCTTCACAGGATTACTGTAGCAACTATCCAGCGAAAATAGTACTGTATTGCAAAGACTGGGAAAAATTTATGAGTGTTTAAGCTTCACTATATAGCCAGAATCACTCCGACATATGCTTTCAAGATAAGTAACACATTCTTGGGGATTCTGGTGCTTCAGAATTGCTTCCAAATACCTTGCTGTACAACAGTATGACTTTCTGATTACATTGATTACTAGAAAACACTTCTTTGACACCTTGTGTGTGCAGCTTCTAAGGATTCATGTGGAGTTACTCTTTGAGTACCTGAGGTATATCCTCAGGAGCTGGAAAGCTGTAAAGTCTCCCACTGCACTGTTTATTTGTCAAACCCTGGGGTAAGAAGCACTTATTTATTATCAATTACATTGAGAAAAAGACTTAAAACAATTGCTTAATTGGGAATATAAAACTTACCATCACATTATGACTGTAATAAAAATCAGATGAGTAAGTATAAGTACAGAGAGTCAGACAACCATATATGATACTCCCACCACACATTTTCCTAGCCTGCAATTATTTGCAACACAAGAATTCTTTGACCCAAAAATTATTTTGTTTTCAGTAATCCTCAGTGGATTTCTTCTGTATGAACCTGTTCAGTCTTTCTTGAAATATATGAAAACTTTTAGCATCTTATAACAGATAATTTTATACTTTGACTTTGCATTTTGTAAAGATTCTATTAACTATTAACTCAGACTACACCTCAAAGAGAACACCATCTTAAGGGAGAAAAGTCTCCTCTTCAGAGTCCTTCTAGATGTCTGCATGCATTTAACATTTTTCTCCAAAGGAAGTTTACTTCTTACTTTTCTTAGAGACAGTCTACCCATTTTCCTTACTTAAAATATGGTAAGACTCACTTCCTCACTCTCTCAGAAAGGTGAATGTCTCTTTGTTAGAACAAGTGTCCTCTTTTATTCTCTTTTCACTTTTTTTCAAGAAAATTGGAAGATGAAAAAGGACTGAAAACATGAAATATGGAAGCTATATAAAAAAATTGCATTAAAATAATGTAATAATAGAAGTTAATTAAATCTACAAAAAATTCTTTTAAAATTTCAAAATCTTCCAAACATATTTCTTATAATTAAACAGCTCTATTAAGTGCCTTGATGGATAGAACTGAAACTAAGGATATACAGAGTTTAAATCAGGTTCTGAATGCACATCCGTCTGTATGGTAACAACAGAAGTGTTAGGATACAGTAAAACAATTTGTTTTCAGATAGTTACAATACTAATATAGAGGGGGTGCAGCCCTTGTAGGTGTGTATTTCATATGAAAAAATATTACTCTTCCTCCTCAAAGGACTGATTCCAAGGAAAAAGCCCATCCACAATTGGTTTCCATGATTTTTTTAATCATCATACAATTAGACTTTCCACTAATATCTAATATGTGTCATACAAGCCAATGAAGTTTAACTAGAATAAAATTAGAAGAAAATAAGAATAAAAAGCTCCCAGAACATCCATGCTTGTTTGAAAAGCCTATCCCCTCATCTGTACTCAGAAACAACCCAGCAAAAACTAGCAGGAGTTCAAAAAAGAAGTTTCCTCCCTTTTATACTAGATGGCGGCAAAGTCCCTAAGAAATTTCTACTGAAATAAAATATTTCTTACCTTCTTAAGTAATAAAATCTTTAATTATGTTTTATCTCAAAACATCATGGTGATCATAGAGTGGTTTGGGTTGGAAGGGACCTTAAAGATTATCTAGTTCCAATGCCTCTGCCACAGGCAGGGTAACCTCCCACTAGACCAGGTTGCTCAAGGCCACATCCAACCTGGCCTTGAACACTTTGGGGATGAAGCACCCACAGCTTCCCTGGGCAACCTGTTCCAATGACTCACCACCCTCAGACTGAAGAACTTCTTCTGTACTTCTAATCTAAATCTCCCCTTCTCCAGTTTAATGCCATTACTCCTTGTCCTATCACTACATGCCTTTGTAAAAAGTCCCTCCCCAGCTTTCTTGTAGGCCTCACTTACATACTCCAAGGCTGCAACGAGATCTCCCTGGAGCCTTCTCTTTTCCAGGCTGAAGAACCCGAACACTCTCAGCCTGTCTTCATAGGAGATGGGGCCTCATTGGGCAGGAGTAAAGGGGGAGAATCACCTCTCTCTATCTGCTGGCCACAATTCTCTTGATGCAGCCGAGGATATGGTTCGCTTTCTGGGCTGCACTCATGCATTGCTGGCTCATGTTGAGCTTTTCATCAACCAGAACCCCCAAATCTTTCTCCTCAGGGCTGCTGCCAATCCACTCATTTCCCATCCTGTATTTGTGCTTGGGATTGCCCCAACCCAGGTGCAGGACCCTGTCCTTGGCCTTGTTGAACTTCATGAAGTTGGCATGGGCCCACCTGATATGTGATAATGACTATAAACACAAATTTCAAGAGCATTTTAACTGGATCAGTACCTGAAAATCCAGAAACTGGGGAATTATAAAGTAAAATACTATGAAAGTTAAAACCATTTTATCTATTTCAGGTAACATTAACAAGTATACTCAGCAAGCTGCTTAGTAAAAATTATTATTTTGTGTATAAGAGGAAGTAACTGCTAGTTTAATAACGCATGGATTCTGGTTATTGTGCAGGATCAGCCTCTCATTGTCCAGGGTAATTTAAACATGTGGAATAAAATATTGAAAACACAATTGAGATTATGACAGGTAGAGTAACCTGATGGTTTTCAAACTCAAAAGAAATATTTAAACCACTAAACATGAAGAATAGCAGTTTTTTGTGTTATACATATGATATTTTATTGAGGTATGAAAGAATAAGGTAAAGAACAGAAACAATGATATGGAAATAAGGAAAATATTTTTAACACAAACAACACAAGTAACCCATACGCTATATAAAACAGATTACTATATGGTTTAGAAAATTAAAATCAACATACCTGAATCACTTTTTTTTCCCACACACACTGTGTCACACCCATGACAATTTTCATATCAAAGCAAATTATTGTACAATAATCCACAAATAATCAGCTTTATTGATAAGCCCTTTGATATCTTTACATTGATCTAATCTTAGCTGAGTTTGATCTACACAGGCTGTAGAATCTCTAGATAGTAAACATAAGGGTAAGAGAGACCCAGTAGAGAAACTTCATTCTTTACATAACAATTTCAAACACAATGCATCTAGTTTTACCTACCTTTTTAAAGTTCTCTTCCTAAGATTTTTCAGAAGGCAATGACTCACTCTTTTCAGCATATTATTTAGAATATATAATTATTCTAATATTATATATGTATATGTTCTATTAATATACTAGAGTCATTCATTAAAATCACAAAACCAAAATATGAACACATTTTTTAGTAATGTAGCAGAATATGATACACGGAATGCTAGAGAAAGCTAAATTCTGAGTAAATGAAGTTTGCCATCAACTTCTTTGGTTGGTTAGTTGTTTTCCCAAAGGGAGAGTTATAATCTCATCTCTCTAAGATGTGAACTGGAGGCATATACACATTTAGTTGTAAGTTCCTCTGTCTCTGTGTATAATAAACCAAGATTTTCTGCTACCAGAAGCTTATAATTGATTAATTTGGTTGCTTAGCATTTTTGGAGTTCAGGTCTTCTCTTTAAGTTCACAAATACAGATTTAGGATACTAACTGCAGGCGTTTATTTATGAAAAGAATGAAAGTTTTCTTAAATAAAGACGGTAGGCAGTTGGGAATCATGTCCACTTATTTTAGACGTTTTTGTCCACTGCCTATACAGGAAAGATAGTTGGTCATCTAAGTAGCTAAATGAGTTTATAGGGAACAAACTGACAACACTGAACTTTTTAATTTCAATGTGTTCAACTACTAAGTACAAACTGGTAACAGCAGCAGAGCATGGGAGAGGAGGTATGTCCAAGCATTTATGCAGTTTCTAGACCACTTTCTCAAAGGCAGAAATCTTAAAATCTGAACTCTAGGCAGTCTGCCCATGTGAACTCAAACAAGTATAGCCAATTTTATGCAGACTTGAAATCACTTCCTGGTCATCACCTCCACCCAAAGGGAAAGAGAATCTTGCCCATCATTCCATGAAAGACCCTTCAAGGAAACATTTTCTACCCTCCTGTTGGAGGTGAGCTATATCACTGTGTTGGTTTAGTAAAAGCTGCAGCTGCGGCGTGGCCGGAGCCGCGTGGCTGCGCCGCTTTCTCCCCGCCCCCTCCCCTCTACCGCCGGTCGCGGACAGAGAAAGAAAGAAAAAAAAGGTTTAAAAGTGCCTTTTTGAGTTGAGATAAGGAAGGTTTAATATATATAAGAAAACAACATGTAGTAAGCACTTGCAGTTAACAAAAAAAACCCAATGGTAACAGTGAGAAAGGAGCAATACAAAAAAAAAAATACCAGACAACAGTGACGGACCGAGCTCACCACCGAAGCCCTCCAACGCGAAATGCCCCCCCACCGGAACTGGCCCCGGGGCATGATGTCAGCATGGTACAGAATAACCTGGCTCCACACAAAATTAACCCTGTCCTGGCCAAACCAGGACAATCAGCCAAGGAAGCAAGCTATCTGTCCAGAAGGTAAAGAGTAGAGCTGTGTGGTTCTGCTCTTTCATCTGAGAGTTAGTTTTGTTGGTTTTTTTCCTAAATCTAGCAACAGCCTAATGTGAAAGTAAGGTATGTTCTGTGGCTGAGTGCTAGATTGAGGTGAATAGGAGAGTCCTGGAGCCAAGAAAACCCAAGGAGGAGCAGAGAGACCTGCCAGGAGCCAGCAGCTGTAACATGCAAGACTGAGAGGCTGATGTGGCTGGGGGCATTACCAGGGGCAACCATGGGAGATTTAAACGTGGAGAAACAGGAACCAGTGCTCAGTTGGCAAGGAACATTACAGCAGCATCCCCTAGGAAGTGCCAGAAACCAGGAGTGGGGCCAATAGGATGCACATCAGTTCACATGGGAGGACATGATGTGGGAGGGGGGCCTGCACGCTGCTTGTAGGCCTGCAGCCCAGGGAAGTGCTCTTGGTCTTTGCCAAAATGATAGGGACTCACCTAAGAGCTGAAACCAATGTTCCTATGGAGAAAGACCCTGAGAAGTCTGATGGATCCACTCAGATGTACCTGGCCAGGAAAAATACTTCAGTGCAGGTGGTAGGTTGCAGCAAGCACCTATGCCCTTCTCCTGATGTAAAGGTAAGTAATGCAAAAGGTGTGTGCAGATTGAGGATCTGTTATACCAGGTGGCTGAGTTGCAAGAAACAATCATAAGGCTACACAGCATCAGAGGAGCCGAGACACAGATAGTTGGTTTCAAAACCATGTTCCTGTAGTGGACACTACTGATAAAGAGGCACCTTAGACTCTGGTGACCCAAAAATGCAGAACTCTTCTTCATCTTCCACTCTCTAACATCACCACCAAAAACAGTTATGAAGCTTTAACACCTATAGACACCCATGAGCAAGCTCTACCTGAAGAAACTTCACCAGCAGCACGTAGTGGATACCGTAAAAAGAAACAATGGGTGCTCATAGTGGGTGACTCTCTCTTAAAGAGCACTGAGGTGCCAACCTGTCACCCTGACAGGGAGTCACAGGAGTTATGCTGCCCTCCGGGAGCTAAGATCCAGGACATTGCTGAGAGGGTGCTGCAACTTGTCAAGAGCACTAACTACTATCCACTGTTACTCTCCCATGTAGGTACAAATGACACTGTGATCCAGAATCTGGGTAAAATCAGGGAAGACTACAATGTCCTGCGGGTGTAAGTGAAAAAAATTGGTGCCCGTTATCTTTTCCTCCATTTCAGCAGCTGGAGGAAAGGAGGCAGCCAAAACCAGACAAATAATGAATATCAATTCTTGGCTATGTGGCTGGAGCCATCGTTAGGCTTTTGGGTTTGAGATAATGGGACATTCTTTGATAACTACAATCTGTTAGGAAGGGATGGAATCCACCTGTCTCAAAGAGGCAAGGGAATCTTTGGTAGCAGGCTAGCCAGCTTGGTGAGGTGGGCTTTGAACTGAATGACTCAGGGGGGCGGGATCCAAAATGGCAATGCTCATGTCATCCCATCCAAATGGGTGTCCTGGTTTGGCCAGGACAGGGTTAATTTTAGTGGAGCCAGGTTATTCTACACCATGCTGATGTCATGCCCCGGGGCCAGTTCGCGTTTAGCTGTTGTCTGGGTGAGCTCGCTCCCTTGCTGTTCTCTGTTATCAAGCTTTTTTGTATTGTTCCTTTATCTCTGTTACTGCTGGGTTTTCTTTGTTAACTGCAAGTGTTTATTATATGTTGTTTTTCCTATATAAATATATATATATATTAAACCTTCCTTATCTCAACTCAGAAAGGCACTTTTAAACCTTCTTTTTCTTTGTCCACGACCCACGGCAGAGGGAGGGGGCGGGGAGCGGTGGCGCAGCCACGTGGTTCAGCTACCCTGCAGCCGCAGCTCTTACTAAACCAACACAATGGGGAATAAGCCAGGCCAACCAAAGCAGTGACAAATGCTTCTCAGCTGCCTTCCGAGATGTGAGCCAGAAAGCCAACCACCTGAAGGCTGAGTATGACTATGGTGTTTCTACTTGCACCCCTCCAGGGAAATCTTCTTCCTTGATTAAGTCTCTGAAATGTCTGTATACCAACACATGCATCACGGGGAACAAGTGGGAAGATCTAGAGATCTGGGTGTAGTCGCAGGGCCATGATCTCATTGCAGTTGCAGAGACATGGTAGGATAGCTGGCATGACTGAAATGCCATCATGGACAGCTACATATGCCTTAGGAAAGGCAGACCAGCAATGTGAAGTGATGGAATTGCTTTTCATGTACAGAGAGAAACTGGAATGTTTTCAGCTCTGCCTACGAGGGTATGAAGAACATGTTGAAAGCTTATGGGTAAAAATTAAAGAGCAGGCTAATAGAGGTGACACTGTTGTGGGTGTTTACTAGACATCACCTGATCAGGAAGAGCAAGTCAATGAGGCCTTCTACAGACAGCTGGAAGTAACCTCTCTGTCCCATGCCCTGATGCTCATGGGACACTTGAACCACCCTGAGATTTGCTGGAAAGGTAACACAGCTAGGCATACACAGTTCAGGAGGTTTCTGCAGTGCATTGATAATAAGTTTCTCTCACAGGTGCTGGAGGAGCCAACGAGGAGAGTTGTGCTGCTGAACCTTGCACTAAAGAACAAAGAAGGTCTGACTGGGGCTGTGAAGGCTGGGTGCAGCCTTGGCTATTGTGGCCATAAGATGATGGAGTTCAGGATCAGGAGAAGAAGCCGCAGAACAATAAATAAGATTGCCACCCTGGACTTCAGGAGAGCTAACTTTGACCTCTTCAAAGATGTGCTTGGAAGAATCCCATGGGTTAGGAGTGTAGAAGGTAGGGAGGCCTAACAGAGATTGCTAATATTCAAGCACCACTTCTAAAACGTCAGGCAGAGGAGGCAGGAGACCAGCATGGATGAGCAAGGAGCTGTTGGAAAAACTCATATGGAAAGAAGTGAACAGTATGTGGAAAAAGGGACTGGCCACTTGGGAGGAATATAGGAGTGTTTCTAGAGTATGTAGGGGTGCAACAAGGAAGGCTAAGGCCCTCTTGGAATTAAATCTGGGAAATAATGTAAAAGACAACAAGAAGGGCTCCTTGAAGTGCCTCAGTACTAAAAGGAAGACTAGGGAAAATTGGGCCCCACTGCTGAATGAGGTGGGTGCCGTGGTGATGGAGGATACAGAGAAGGCAGTGTTACTGAATGTTGCCTTTGCTTCAGTCTTTACTGCTAAGACTGGCCCTCAGGAATCCCAGTCCCTGAAGGTAAAAGAGAAAGTCTGGAAAAGGGAAGACTCACCTGGTCAAGAAGGACCAAATTACAGATCAGTTAGGTAAAATGGACACTCACAAACACATGGGCCCTCATGGAATGCACATATGAGTGCAGAGGGAGCTGGCTAATGTTACTGCTAAGCCACTCTCCATCAGTTTGAAAGATCATGGGGAACAGGAGAAGTACCTGAGGACTGGAGGAAAGCCAGTGTCACTCCAGTCTTCAAAAAGGGCAAGAAGGAGGAACCAGGAAATTACAGACCAATCAGCCTCACTTCCACCCCTGGAAAGGTGATGGAACAGCTCATTCTGGAGATCATGCCTAAGCATCCTTAAGAATGTTATAGGGAGTATTCAGCATGGATTCACCAAGGGAAAATCATGCTTTACCAAACCGATAGCCTTCTATGATCAGAGTAGACCTATGTCCAAACCTAAGAACTGCTCCTTTTGTTTCTGAGTCAGATTTCCTGTTACTGGCTCCTTATTTCCTTCTGTAATTCTGGTACATCTGGCTACATAATTTCAAGAAGTAAGTGGCATTAGTTTTGTCCAAGGTGTACCTTTATTTAGCCATTATCTCTTCAAATATTGCTTCAACCTTTTCTAAGCTATCTTTCAATCCTCAGAAATCAGTACTCACTTAGGTAAAAAAGTTTACTACTGTGCCCCCTTTTTAACAGACATTAACCAGACCAAATGCAAAGCAGCTACAGGCACCTCACATTTCTTATTGTCAATAGAAGCATCCTGGAGATTACGGTTATGACATTCCCTGGACGTGTAAAGGAAGATGACTAGTCTTTCTTTCTCTGGCAAAATTAAAAAACTTAAAGCAAAGAGACAAGGACAATTTAATAGAACAGCTGAAAGAGAAGAAACAACAGCAGTAATGATAATACAAATGAAGTGACATGTAAAGCCAGTGATATAAACCCTGAGACTCTGTCCAGTCCCCAAGATGTGCTGCCCCTGCTCCCTCTGCACACTGAAGCTGCTCACTGAAAACCTGAGCTATTGAAAACAGGTGCTGCTTCCCCGGGCCAGGCCTCCCCTGATATAGTGGGCATGGTCCGTATGGTATCGAATATCCTATTGCCTGGTTCAGTTGTTTATCCCAGCTGTGGCCTCTCCCAGCTGATTGTAAACATTAACCCTATCCTGGCTGAACCCAGGACAAATGGTTAGTGGGAAATTATGCATCATAGGGGATGTTAGGGGAAGTGATTTATTTGAGATGCAATGAAGCCCTCTCCATAGCTAAATATTTTTTGTATCATTACCACTGAAGGAGCAATGTTGGAAGGAAGAGGAAGATAGTCCACTTAGGTAGCACAATGACAAAAGAAAAAAAAAAATACATAAAAAAGATACATTTCTCAAACTAGCTCCTAAATTAGGCAGATTGTATTATTCTCTGTCAGTCCTCAGAGACACCAGACTTATTTGGATCACTTCATTGGTGGCCAGGCACTTAAAATTTTAGAGAAACAGTAAAACTGCAGTGCAATAGTATCCCAGTGGGTGGAGGTTTATTACACTCTGAGTTTCCATCAAATTGTGACTTCAATTTCATGTGTTCTGTCTAAGAAATAACTACACCTCTTCAAGTGACTGCATGCATTTTCCAGTAAATATATGGCTATATATCATAAAAAGATCCAGAAAACACAGACACGGATACTGATGGGCAAAAACTGAAGACTGTTTTTGAGCAGAGATTCTCATGGAGCCTATGGAAGACCCCATGCCAAAGTGTCTCTGTCTTGACTCATGCACTTTCTCATCCTATTTTATTCCCTTGTCCTGCTGAGGAGGAGGAGTGAGTGAGCTGCTGGCTGAGAGTTTGGCTGTTGACAAAGGCTAACCCACCACATCTCTTCATGTTTTTCTTTTGACATGTTGATATAAAAAAGGAATATGTGCCATCATTTATTTTTGTTTTGCACTTTGGTATGAAATTTTAATTCATATAGGCATATTTTGATATCTCCTTTTGCTATTTGCATGCATTTCAACTTATGATCCTTCTCTAAACTTAATTCTAAATTGTATGTAGATACAAATCCTTACATTGAATGTGAACTGGGAATATTCAAACAGTTTTAGAACAGTTCTTGAGAGATCCGATAGCTTACATTTATGGGAAACTGATGACATGGCACTAATCCTAAAACAAAACAGCTTCCCAAGCTCCTCTTTGTATAACTGTATATAAAGATATATGCACCTGAATTTAACAGACTAGAATTACTTTATTGCTTTCAAGTTCATAATAATTGCAAAATTATCCCTGAGCTGAAAACCGTACGCTCACTATACAAACAGTATAATTCATACTTTGCTGAGCAACAGCACCCTCAAAGAACATTTGTAACATCATAATATACTGAAAGATCTATCTTAGATCCAATTCCTATTCTGAAATTGTAGGAAAATAAAATGTTTACCAGAAGGTGAAAAATAAGACTCTGCTTCCTATGCAATTGAAACTTGAAGAAGTATAAAGAAAGGGCTACCAGCTGATCAGGAAATGGAGAATCTTTCATGCAAAAAATAGGGGTTAAAGAAGGCAGGTCAAAAGCTAATATGAACTTTTCATGGGGACTGCTGTATAAACACTTCAAAGGAAGGGAACAGACTCAGGGAAAAGCCCCTTTTTTTTTTTTTTTTTACACAGAAGAAAATGTCACCATAAGATCAGTCTGAGTTTAGGAATCTGGAAAAACAGAACTCTAACCACCACTGTAGTGATATTCTGGAGTAGCTTTCCACTATAAATAAAATTTATAATAATTTTTAAAAATAATAATTAACATGTTATTTGGATGGTATGTGAAAAGATTTATATAAAAGAAAATTTCTGTTCAAGATAGAAAAACTTGGACTTTATGGTTCAAAGGTTTATTTTTTTTCAACTCCTTTTGGGTTTATATTTTTTTTTCAAAAATCAGGGGTTCTTTATGTATACTGGCACAGGTTCAGTCCTAGTAAATATAACTCTGAAGAGAAGGGGTTCACAACCTGCCCTTAATTAATTTTTAAACAGATTATTCCATCCTTAACAAAGGTTGTTCTCCATTCAATCTTAGATCAGTATGCAAACTGTGTTATACTTTTATTTTTTTTTTTCTTTAAATGACAATGCCTTAATTTAACTAAACATCAAGAAAATAGATTTATTCTCCTAGAAGGAAGATGGATAATTAAATCTTCCATGAAATGATTAAGTCTTATTGAAAAAAAATCTAATGAGAAACATTTAATTGTAATTGACTGAAAGAATGCTGCCTTAAGAGAATATAGATCAAAACATTTGGCATGCATAACTGAAATAGGCCAAACCAGAAAAATCTAGTACTTAGATAAGAGGTAGACACCCACACAGAATAAATCACCTGTACTCTGTCATGTGTCTTCAAGTATCATGAGGAATGACAAAATCATCATGCCCCTATAATTCCAGTTTTCACATGACGTGTGGCTTCTACTACCACTTCCCTTAAAATAAGTCTGAAAATCAGAAAAAAAAAAAGTTATTATTTTCATGACTTCACTTGTAACTCCTATTAAAATGCCCTTCTGTTTCTATGGCATAGGAATAATATACCGAGTCTCCTACACTAATTTTTATCTGTTTCTTTGCCTTTGCTGTTGGGCAGTGTCAGACTACTGCAGCTCTGGAAATTAGCTTACAAAGGCTGCTTTATTGCTCTTCACTGAGCACCTTCCCAAAGGGACCTTTAGTGTCACCTCGGTAATGCAACTAGCTGCCTCCAGTCCAGTGCCTGGAATAAAACATTTATTTTTACCTTCGGATTTCATTTTCTCATGATGTCAGAAAACATTTTCAAAAGCTTGGCTTGAATTCTAATTTTTGTAACGTTACATATTCTGACTGTCATCACTTGAAGTTTTGGTGATGGGGAAGAAGCAAAAAGAAGGAGTTTTTGGAAATAAAAAAAAGAAAGAAATACTGATGTGTTGTCAAAAACCCACTATGTTTACTTTAAAATTCAATAAATATTTAGTTAAAGTAATAGTGTGCAGACTGATTCTAAATAAAGCCACAAGTTATAGTGCCCAAGGCAAAAAGTGTATCAGTTCTCTCATTATTTCACATTGAGAGGGAAGCAGAGCTAAGTACGGGGAGCATGGATGGATCCTTTTCAATTTATTTCTGAGTACAATCTGTATCAATTTGAAACCATTGAATTTAAACAAGAGACATGAGAACCAAGCATTGGATTGAAACTTGCTATTTATTCCATAATACATATAGACATGCATATTCTTAGACAAGTTCTTGGATCAGTTGCAGTTAGTCTCTTGATCATACCAGAAGGAGGATAATGGATTTTATTTTGGTTTGGATACTGACATTTACACAAATCTACATTTAAATTAAATATGACAAAGTAGTGCTATTCCTCATGCAAGCTATTAATCTGAGACTCATTAATGGAAGATGCTTCACTTATAGAGAGAAGCTAGGACAATCTTGGCAAGACAGTCAGGAGAAGTAAAGGCTTTGCAACCTTACAGTGT
>VZZY01019940.1:0-24981 GCA_013400335.1 Eurystomus gularis | reverse complement strand
GAGGTCCCTTCCCACCCAACACACTCTATGATTCCATGATTGATAAAGTCCCTGTGGGTCTTCTTTCCTTCAGGCTGAACAGACTTTGCCCATGAATCCTCTCCTCATATGCATGTCAGTGCTCCAGCACCTGAATCACAGAATCACAGATTAGTAAGCATTGGAAGGGATCTCTGGAGATCATCCAGTTCAACCCTCCTGCCAAAGCAGGTTCACCTAGAGCAGTTTACACAGGAACATGTCCAGGTGGCTTTTGAAAGTCTCCAGAGAAGGAGACTCTACAACCTCTCTCAGCAGCCTGCTCCAGGGCTCTGTCACCCTCATGGTAAAGAATTTTCTCCTCATGTTCCATCTTCCACAGCCTTTTGCTGCACTTACTCCAGTATGCCCATTTAATATTTCCATCATATGCACCAGTGCCATTTCTGTGCCACATGGTCAGTACTGCTGTTATCATGACATTGTCCTGATCAAACTGCATTGTAGAACTCAAATAATGAAGTCCACACCTAACATATATAGTTACATTTAGGGGAGATGATAAAGCTTTTTTGTCAATATTCTGATTCCACTTTCATCCTGCCTGGAAGCCCAACTAACACATCACTGAAGTGCCACTTCTTTTCTATTTTGAATATTCAAGTGGCATATGGACAATGCTTACAATGTACTATAAACTAGCAAGTGGGCTGCAGTTCTCAGCTTTGAACACCTATGAGTCAGGTACACTTGGTCAGAGACAGGGTAAGTTACCAACAAGAAATGGGAGCCTGACTTCAAATGCCATTGCTGCCCTTTTTGGCGGTAAATTCTATCTCAGCTAAGCAGCAGCTAGCTGGACTTTCCATCAATAGCTTGGGTTGAGTCACGTGAGCGTGGAGAAGCTCATGTAGATTTACAGAATTGACCTACAGGCACTGTGAACTGGAGGTGGAAGAATACAGCTAGAAAGGGAGGGAAGTCAGGTTTCAGGATGGGACTCAACATTAGATTTTGTGGAAATGTTACTTTTGTTCTCCTTGAATGGATAGGCCATCCACGTGGAACTCAATTAGTGAACACATAAATTGGAAGAACACCACAAGATATAGCTCTATAAGTAGTATAACACACATTCCGTTGCTTTAGATATCTGTGCCCTCAAATATTAATATATATCAGCACCTTCAAATATCCAATGCAGTTTGTGTTAAACCTATAGATGTTAAACAGCGTATAAATTGTCTGATGTAATTAAAGGAATCTGTCTTGACAACAGTATTAAATGAGCTTCCTTGTAGAAGGGATGCAAAGAACAAATTAAACTCCAATTCAGTCTCTTAAATGCTCTTGCTTGGTATAATGTCTATTGAGGGAGTGCTCAGCCCAGTGGGCAGCCCATTCAAAAAGAATTTGGCCTCAAGTAGCTAATTTTCTCCTTAATTTTTGCTTGTAAAAAGAAATAATGATTTAATAGCTGACATTCAACCACCAATTAGTTTTAGTTTGTATATATTTGCTTTTCTTAAACATTTAATGATCTTCATGTGATATTCACAGTTAGCAGACTTGCCACTTCCACTAGGCACATACAAGCTTAAAAAGGAAACAAACAGAAAACCTAGAATGGAGAATAAAGACAAAAACAATGCCATAAGCAGGAGGCCTTTGTTAAGATTAACAATTTGTAAGTTAGAAAATTCCAAGCTGTCCTAAATTTAATTTCAGTAGTATTTTAGCTCTGATTTTTGCCTACACTCAGTTTAATTACAATGAACTTTCATCTCAGCAATCAGTTTCAGAAACACTATTGACCAAAGAAAAAGTGTAATCTTTCTTTTATCACGTCATTACAAATATGTGACCACTGAGACAGGTGCTTATTAAATGTAAGGAGGAGCAAAATGGTGAAATAAAAACTATAGCCTGGTCACTTTCTCAATCTCTGAAACGTATCTTTTTTCCAACCAACATATTAGATCAATAACTTGAACCTTTTATTCATTTTATGATATACAATTGTTACGAAGTGATATTTTTCAAAGTTTAGGGTTTTGGGGGATTTTTTTAAAGTCAAGTTCACGGTTGCAACACCAGGTTTAAGGGAGAACAGCAGACATGCTGAAGACAATAGAACACATCATGTTAAAATACACAAAACCAAGCTAAGTGCAACCAAGGTAAGTCCACAAAACCAAGTTAAGTGGGATGTAGCAATGACAGAACTACAGTTCAACAAAATAATCTGTGAACTTTGTATTATGCATTTTTAACAGTCAATAATTTACAATTTATGGAGGTACAATACATTTAGAAGCAGGAGTTAAGTATCACAAAAGCAGCTCTGACTGCCATATGTTGACAAGAAAATTTTTGTCTAGAAAACATCTTCCTTTCACTACCAATTAAAAGCATGTAGCGCTAGATACCAAAGAAGCTGGAGAAGAAAGCAATTAATTGATAATTTTCCTCCAGAAGTAATTAAAAGTGTCCAAAGATCTCAGTTCTGCAAATTTGTAAGCTTAAGGTTAGTGAACTACCACAAAAATTGCAAAGGGCTAGTAGGTCTGAATATTACAGTTTCTCTTGTACTGTTCCTTGACCATGATTGTGTGGATATACAAGCAAATAAACTTTGTGCATGTATTTTCTGACAGGTCTATGGAGGACTGAAATTCATGTATATACTTCTGTCCCAGAACCTACACAGGCGTGGTAACATGTAGTAAGCAACCAGTGAAATTTTTTTTGTTAACATAAACAAAACTCAAAGTAAATACTCATTAGAAACAGCTATTTATCTCCTTCATTATTATGTTATGTACAGCCTGTTTTCTTATCGAACTGAGCCACTGTTACACATCACTAATCCTTACTTGGACCATTATCATTATTAGTAGTAGCAGTATGAGATTTTCTGTTTGAATATATAATACAAAAATCATAAAAGAAAGGTATTGAGTATTGACTCATGAAAGAAAGAATTAGGTGGCTTCTTTGAAGTAACATTGAATTTAACCAACCTTCTGATTTAGATGTGGTTGGAGACTGATGATCAGTACAGTTTCTGCAGAATTTCTTACAACTTACAGCTGTCACTTGCTCAAGATCCTTGCCCAGCTTTAAAAACTAAAAATGCAAAACAACAGTGTAAACTAATACACACTCAACTATTCACCTGACTGAAGCATCTTCTTCTCATCAGCACAGTTGGTATGCTTAGTAGAAAAGATGCAGCTAGTAGCTTCTGATTTATATAGTTGACTGCTAAGGAGCGAAGGAGTTTAATCAATTGAAGTTGATAGTGGTGCCTTCTTTACTGATTTAGGTAAATTGGATGCACAGGCTAATTTCCTCGTTAACTGACTCAGCCAAATCTAAGGCTCATGAGACAAGATTCAGATCTAAAAACCTCTTCAAAGTGCAAATGAATTTTTGGTGAAGCTACTGACATTTAGATGCTGTCATAGTTAGGGATTTGTTGGACTACATCACTGCTTTGTTAGATCAATGCAGATCAGGAATGTTACAATACTCAAAATAAGATGGATTCTTAATTTGTCAAAAATTTGGTTAAAATAATTTATACCCCTGTGTCTGACTAGCACATGCAAGCAACATATGCCTACGATGTATTGGCTTTTCCAGCCAGCTCTGGAGGAAAAATATGACTTACTCTATTTTCCAGATAGTGATAATTGCAAAGACTGTATCACTATGATAAGCAAAGACAGGAAACAGACAATCAGGACATTGTTCCACTATAGATCACTGTCCTTAAAGTTTTTGAGAGCATAGTAAGGAACAGTTAGAATAAAATAAAGAGAAGTTTATTATATACCAATTTCAGGATTTAGGAAAGCTGCTTGAAAATACATAGCCTTGTGCTTCAAAATTCAGAAGACATGGATGAAAGTAGACCTGTTGTATGTATGTCAACAGCCATTCACAGCTCTTTGTATGTCTTTGCAGCTGTTCTCTAGATCTTAGCAATGAAACCCATTCCCAGGTAACGACAAAATGACCAGTACACCTGTATATATGAGGAATAGGTAATACTACACAGACACAGCAATTGTCAGCAGCACAAACATGAGTTTGTGGAAAAAACACATGGCCTCAAAAGACTGTCGCTCAGTATCAAATAAAGACAAGGGCTGATGGAAAAAATGAGCTTTGTTATGAACAGCAATGTTAGCCTTTTTTGAGACTTACCAGAAGAGATGACAACAAAGTCCTTACACTAGCGTACCCTATCAGAACTCTTCAAGAATCTAGATGCCTATTCAGTTCCCTGAGCTTAAATTCCCTTGCCAACTGAGATTTTCTGAGAAAGTAAGAGCTGTGGCAACTGCCTCAGATCTGTTTCCAATACAGCCAGGAGATGATTCAGATACTGCACAGTACTTGCATTGTGGTAAAACAGATTTTCTCGCTGCTTTGAAAGCTGTGTTCTCTGGTTAGGAGCATGAGTCCAGTAGATAGTGCCAAGGATCCAGGATCCATGCTTGCTCTGAACATTAAGAGAGTGAACATTAAGAGAGTTTTCTAATTAAAACCTTTCAGTTTATAGAATGAAATTGTTATCCCTGTGTTTTTCTGAAGGTTATTATGTAATTTTAAAAAAATCTATGCTCATATTAGTTAATACAGAAAGAACACAAATTTTCTCAAACACCCCACATCCTATGTAATTCTTTCTACTATTTCTATGTCAAATAGACACCCTTCAGTGTACGATATTGACACCTAAACATCCTCTGATGGGATAGGGCCTGGTTCTGTACTACCTCAATTCAACTTTCTTTCTTTTTCAATTTATCTTAAATGTGTACAAAGTCGCTGCTCCCTCATGGTGAATAACAGACTGTCTTACCTCTCTGGATACTCTTTGACAAAATGGTAGACAACAATAATGTAAGCAGAAGCTTCTAGAGGCAGACCTCACAAGGGAATCTTTCTATTGCCACCGAATCATCATGCATTTATAACAGTTTTTTGTGCCTCTTTCTAACTACAATTTGCACTTAGTCCTCGTGAAATTTTAATTGTGGCTTCATTTTCCTGTCCAGGGGATTTTATGAACATCTTCTAGTAGAAATAATTCTGTGACATTTCATTTCACTTGAGTAATTTCTCAAGGAACATATATTATATATGAGCTACTGTAACTAGGCATTTATGACACTTGCATGTGACTCAGTGCTTGGAAGTACAGTCTTGCCCTTGTTATGTCCCAAGAAAAATTTATGAATGTTTAGAATTGCTTTCTCAAGATGTCTCTTTTATTATATTTGACATACAGTGGAGAAGAAATATTTAGATTATTATTACAAATAGTGTAACAACGTGAACTGCTGGCAGAACTAAGTTTTATAAAATGGAAGAGGCACCCTTTACAACATTAGTAGCATTTTATAAATTTCATTAGCATTTTTTTTTAGGTATTTTACAGTGGATTCTACAATCTACCTTACTGAAGTGAAAACTGTAGCTGGCATTTGGCAAAGGGAAAAAGGAAAAATCCAGGTAAGACCAAACACCAAGTTATGTGGCAATGCTTGAAAGAGATAGTCTTATTGTATGTTCGTGGAGCTAGGAAGTCAAAACCCACAAATATCTGACAAATATTTCGCAGTCCTTTTGGCTAGGCAGCAGTAAAACAGGCATGACAAATCAATAGAACAAATTGTCAGGCCACAATGTGGCTTGCGTTCTGCTGCTTCTCATTAAGTGCAGCAGCAGTTGAGGAAAAACTATTACAGCATTCAGCATTGTTAATGAGATGTGCTTCCACAATTAGTGTGCTGACCAAGTATATAGTCTGCAGTTTGGTTACCCCAAAACATTTTTCCATGTTAGAGATTAGCAAAATCGCTACCAAACCTTGAAAACTTTCCTAAAATATGTGTTTTAGTCTGATATAAAGATGACCTTTGCAATATGGCTCTGCTTTGGATAAACCTGATCAGTAATAAGATCCAAAGCCAGTGTTTGATTGATATTTAAGCCAATGCATTTTGATAACCTCTTTGGCTGTCATCTCCAGCAACTCAACGTCAAGTTCAAGTGTTGGTTGAAGAATATGTCAGTTTCTAAATATTTCTCTGACAAAACAGAATGGAGCTTATTTGGCACATCACAGGTGTGATGAGTGTGATGTGTTTTGGCACATCACAGTTTCGACAGGTTCACACCTCACAGTAGCTCCTAATTTGAAGACTAAACCCAAATATTATTGGCTATGAATAATCTCTGACCTGGGTGTGATATTTTAGTTTTCTTTTTTTTATGTAATTTTAGTTTTCTTTTTTTTTATGGAATATTTGAGGGTTTTTTTTTATGGAATATGTTCAAGAAAATTTCAGGAAAATGAATCTAAGGGAATTTATAGTGCTTAAGTTGGTATACATGCACTTTTAAAATATTTTAATTAAAAAAAGGAAAAAGTTTCCTATTTATTTCAACTACTGTGCAGTAATGTTTGACCTCCGATTTCTAGGTGTGAGGTTAAAGCCTGGCACAATTTTTCATGGTATTTCTGCCTAAAGACATTCAGATATCTCTGACCATATCTGAAACAGACTTCTAGCAGATCCGAGGGCTTTTAAATACAAGAATCTTTCTCTGAAGTGATTTTTTATTTACATTGATTTCTTTTTCCCTTCTGTTCTTTATTTTGTCATAGCAATCACAGTAATATACCATGGTATACAGCATTCTTACTTTATTTTTCTATTTTTGCTGAAAATGCCTGGGCCCTGAGCGCACTGCCAGCCCTGACTCTCCCTGCTCAGCCACCTGGGGCTTCCCTCACTCTCCTATGGCCCAGGACCCCATGTCATCCCCCTGGGACTATGGGTCCATGCCTCACTGATGCTGAAGTAGGGCCAGTCTCCAGCTCCTCGCGGACCTGCCCTGCCTGGCTGTGGGCCCCACCGAGCTGGACCCTACCATGGGCCCACATCACAGACTGGGAGATGCCCAATGCCCAAGGGCTGGGGTTGCCTAGTGTGCCCTGGCGCACTACTCCTGGCTGGCATGGCGGAGACTGCTGGCCTCCCCTGGTCCCTAATAGAAAGTACACTCTACTGTACTATAATAACCATTATTATTATGCCAGGCATTTTCTCTCCCTACAATATTAGTTTTTAAAAACACAAGAATGGCTCCATCTCCTTCATTTTGCTGCTCAGGTGCTTCATATCTACCACAGTGATGTTTCGTTGCCTTCCCAGGTAACTACATCTGCTGATGGGTTTATCAGCTCTTGACGACCTTCCAGCCAGGTAAACCCAAATGTCTCTATGAGCATTACTTTGCACTGGTGAGAAGCCAGCATCCTCTGCATAATATCCTTTCTTCCTTTGAGCTCACCCAGTTTTACATAATGAACAGCATCATCCTTTTCTGGCCATGGGTCTCTGGCTCAGTTTTCAGTAATCCATATGGAGACCAATTCTGTTCTTCCCTGCTCTCCTGTGTTCCATTACTGTCTACCAGAGAAACAAACTTCTGCCTCATAAATTACTTTCCCACTAATGACATTTTTTTCCTCCTGTCACATCATTGCAGTCACATACTTCCCCAGGAAACCCTTTCTCTCCCTCCGCAGCCACTGTCCAACCCTCACAGAAATGTGTAGCTGCATTGCTGCTCCTCTGAGGTCCTTGTTTATGCATTTATTGGGAGACCTCCCCCAAAGATCATGCTACTTCTGTGCCTGCTTGTCTTCACTACCTCCTCCACCCTGCAGATCAGCTCCAGGCCTGGCTTCACAGCTGTTCTTAAAACATCTTCCTTCCCCTTGCTCCTACACAAAAACTCACTGTCTGCATGGCTTTTTATCCTGGAGCTAGCCATAAACATCACAGAGGGTTCTGCACTCTATTTATTCAATCCAAACTGATGAGTCTTAAAAATCAAATGCTTTTTCTTACTGAAAGTTTGAATATATTTTAATAAAAAAAGTAATAGAATGGAATAGTTCAATCCTACTCCCCCAAAACACCTGCAAAACAAAACCGCATACATGCCCAGGCAGAACAAAAGAGAAAACAAACTTCAGTTGCTCCTGGAAAAAAACCAAACAGGTAAGTCCTCCTACCCTGATTTATTGCCTCAATAGGAATTTAAAAATTTGAAAACACTTGCCAACTTTCTCTTATTGAATTACAATTTTGCTATTAGAAGCATCAGATTGCTGCATTCCAACAGCATGTAGGCCACAAGACCATGAAATTATGATTTGCTTGTGATAAACTGCTGGTTTGCAAGGTGCTTGGGAGGAATCTTTTGAGCAAAAGGAAAGGACACAGTAAAGTGCTTGTTCCCTTTTATGAATAAAAAAAGTACACTGGGATTGCAAAGAAATGCCGTGATCCTTTTAAATAAACATCAAACACAATAAATAAAATGGATTAGCCCACTTTTCATAGAATCATAGAATATCAGGTTGGCACTGTTAATATATTTAGCTTGATTTTTTTTTTCTCAGGCCACTTACTTTCCTTTTTAAAAAAGAAAAGGCAGCTAGGGTTAATTATCAGATATTAACTATAATTTGTAATAAACACAAACTAACTCAAGTTGTGGTTTTGTAGACGGGGCTCTGAAATGTGACCCTCTAACCTTTACATGGATTTACAATTCAGTGGTGCATAATAAGTACAGCCTCCACTTAATGAAGCAGGTTCTTTATATTTTTAACACTCATTTGGAAAACCAATTAACTCCAGCTCTATTGAACAACTCGAACAGGAAATAAATCAAGTGTTAAAACATTAGTGAAGAGCCAGACTTTCTGTAATTAGAGTACTGATGTGCCCAAGGCTATGTGGTGTGCAGCATTATAGATTGACAACTTCAACTGTCCAAAGCCATTAAAATTGTACGTTCCCCTTGTTACACATGCTAGCATCCAGCGAAACCACTGTATCACATTTATCCTTCAAATTTTGGTTCAAGTTCATTGTGATTTATAAGAAGCATAATATCCCTTCTTCTATGTAGAAAACTAAAGCAGTTCTTTGGTTTTAAATTACATTCAACTCGATCATTCTACAGGAGGTGTACGGCATGTTAGGTGGGAGACCGCATAAATTTCCTAGACAACATTAACAGGTTCACTGATCACATGCAATGTTTTTGAAGAAACTGGAATTTATTATGGCAAGCCTTACAAATATATTTGCTACGACTTTCTTTGCTCTTCCATGTTACTTGCACGTATAATGGAAAAGACTTTATTCCGGCTCAGGAATCAAAATCAGTCATAGCATTATGTATCTCTCCAAATGTTTAGTATTACCTCTAGACTTTCATTATTTGGTCTATTCCTGCCTAAAAAACAAAAGCTCACGTGGGAATAAAATAGAATACCTACTCTTATCATGACTATCTGTTCCCATTGACTGTAAAGGAAGAGCCTAGCTGGTGATCTGATTCATTCATCTGTCCCTGGAACCTAGGCAAAATATATACATATGAATAAGGTAAGACTCTATAATGACAGGGGTCTAAATACAATCCTTATACAAACTGTAATGATTTAAACATGAAGTGGTGTCAATAACATACACTTACCACACCCACAACAGTGTTTCTTGGTGTGCACATATTTAATCTTGATTACTAGGTAGAAATTTTAGTTAAATAGAGGTAATTTCTGTTAATAAATTCTAAATAAAAAGCCACACGACCTGCAAGTTGTGTTCTAGAGAAACATCTCACAATGACAATACAGTACTTCCACAAAATATTTCAAGCACTGGAGTTCAAAGCAGAGCAAAAAATTTCATTAGTATCTGAAGAATTCATTATAAATGAAATTCCTTACAAATTCAGGTTCAGGCTTGCAGTGGCTATTATGATTAGAGATTACCTACAGTAAAGATGGGGACAGACAGTTTATCATGGAGTGTAACGAAAGGACAAGGGATAACAGTTTTAAAATGAAAGAGGGTAGATTTAGATTAGATATTAGGAAGAAATTCTTTACCATAAGGGTTGTGAGACACAGGAAATGGTTGCCCAGAAAAGTTACGGATGCCCTGTCCCTGAAAGTATTCAAGCTCAGGTTGGGTGGGGCTTTGAGCAACCTGATCTAGTGGAAGGTATCTCTGCCCATGGCACAGGGATTTAAACTAGATGATCTTTAAGGTCTCTTCCAATGTAAACCATTCTATGATTCTATGACTATATGACAGATATGAGAAATCTGTGGGTCTATACATGGTATTTGAGTACTTGATAGCAAGAAGCTACATCTCAAGGGCCATTATTCTGCCGTTGTACTCGGACTCAGAGGCACTCACAGTGGCTGAGTGGGTGGCTGAGTGCCAATCAGTTGAGCTTCCAAGGGAAAGAGTCAAGTTCTCTGGAAGTTTTAGCAATGAACTGTGGACATGGAGGACTAGTTCCTGCCCCTGTACTGAGGCTGGATAAATACATCTGGATCATTCTTGAGATTTTGTCTAATTATTTCTCCAAAATTCTTGGCCAAACTCTAAACCAGAAAAAACAAACCAAATCAAAACAAACCCAAAATACAACAACCTGGAAAATTACTTCTTCAAAGAGTCATTATAAGCACTTCTGATACATTTTTCCAAATTTTAAATCTACTCTGTCTTATAGATAGATACATCTCATATGAATAAAGACAACCAAGTCCTAAGAAGATAACCCCTCCCGACTACACATCACACACATCTATGCAAAGCTGAAAGCACTTTATTAGTTGCTGGTGAACAGAGGAAAAAATCAGGCTTGGAATGGAAACAGAAGCTTTAAACTCTGCAATTATTTATACTATTTATAAAAGATAAGAACTTTGCCTAATAGAATAAGACTTTATTTCTGAGAAGACTGAACAAATATAGATAATTAAGATAACAGCCAAAAATAGCAGTGCCAGCCTTTTTGCAGGCATAAATGAAGTATTTCAGCTTATTCTTCCAGTAGTTTACTGAAATGATCAAAGAACCTGAGAAGCAAAGTTCAGTTCCAATTTTCACAGTCTATAGCTGAACATCATGCATATACATACATGACATCGCTGTTCCAAATACAGCTACTTTGACTATGGGCATCGGAATATTTTTTTTTGTTCCATTTATAATTTCTTTTATTTCAATAAGCTTTTCTACGTACAGAAAAATCATTGTTCCAGGAACAATGTGGCACAGAGGGTTTTTTTTAGTTCATTGTAGACATTATTTTTATTCTCTCGTTGGCTTTTATAATTGAGTTTTCTCCATGTTCTCTGCATGTTAAGTGCACAGATATAAATATTTTTGACACTCCATTCTCATGAAATTTTGCTTTAGTAAGAAACTATATGCATTTTCTGAGAGTTTAGCTCATTTTGAACTCACTTTGTCCAGAAACCTTCAATGAGTTCTGAGTATCACTTGCTTTCTCAATACTGGATATCGTCTTTTTCTGATAGCTCAATCTACAAAAATATCTCAACTCTCTGCAAGTAAATAAAAAAGAAGGTAATTGTAATAATTTTGTCCCCACTGATGAAATTAAACTGATTATTTCACAGACTTTTTGTATCTGATATTCATACTGGTTTAATCTTTGATTTTTAAGTTCTGTTACAAACTAAGCTCAGGTGTTATTTTCTTAAGAAGCAACTATATAATCTCCAAGGATTTTATTTGCTTCATTCTTAAAATTAAGACAAATTTAAAGTTTACCCTTTGGACTGTATTTTTTGCATTTGCTGAAACATTTTTTTTCTAAAAAAGTCCAGTATCTGATTTTCACCCTTCAGTACAGTATCTCTTCTGAGACAGCAAAAATAATTACAAGGTGTTCATTATTATTTAGGAGCTCATCTATACTCACATCTTCAATTAGTGTTGGTACACTACCAAGAAATAAGTGAAAAAACCCGTATTTTGTATGCCCTCAGACTCACAATTTCAAGCAACAGTCACTAACACTAAAATATTTTTAATTCATTATATCTTTAATTAAGATCTGTGTCCACTGAA
Source organism: Eurystomus gularis (assembly GCA_013400335.1). Classification (NCBI taxonomy): domain Eukaryota; kingdom Metazoa; phylum Chordata; class Aves; order Coraciiformes; family Coraciidae; genus Eurystomus; species Eurystomus gularis. The sequence continues at coordinate 12,994 of VZZY01019940.1, read as the reverse complement.
GGACATTATAGTTCCCTTATTCTTATTTTTTAACTTCTCGTTCTTGGTCCTGGAAATTAATAGATTTTACTTTTGACAAAGGTCCAGAATCTTTCCACTTAGTTTTAGGTACATGACTGAGGTACTTAGTTTGTGAGCACTGCTGCTTTACATTTCTTGTACTGTTAATTGAGAAAAAAAGGCATTTTCACAGATAATTTGGCCTGTGTAAGAGCTGAACTGCCCTTTGGTGGAGTTGCCAGGAAAACACATCTGATAAAACAACATCTATTAATCTAAAAGTTGGGTTTAAAAATCTTGGAAAAATCACACAAGAATAATTATCAACATTCACTATCAAAATAGAAAGACACAATAAAAGCCACAGGGCTTTATCCTTGGTCCAGTGCTTTTCAGTACTTTATTTAATTTCTTGAGTGGAGTTATTAAATATATAGTTGCATAGATGACTTCAAGATGGAATGGTAATACAAACATTTTGGAAATTCAAATTTGTAAGTGTAAAGTCCGTGATATACTGGACAAAATGTTTAAAATTTGCTTTCTAAAGCATACCTCTGCACTTCAGGTTTCTGTAATAATATTTGCTTAAATGAAAGATAACATACATTAGCTGGCGTCTTAACCAGTTCAGACTTCATTTCTCTTGGAAGTCTTTTATCACAGGTACTATTATTATCCTCCCTGCTATTGTGGATGTATAGGCACTACCTTACTGTTCGTATAAAGAAGAGATGCAGACCCTTGAAAATGGCTATAATGTCAGATCTGGAGAAAACCATCTCAGAGGTGACTCAGAGGAAAAGGAGCAAGAAAGTTAAGATGTGAAGTACACTTTCTCAAGCAAGACATGAAAGATTCAGTATAAAACATGCTCTTAGAAGTAAAGATGAGACATTTCCAATTAATATGAAGGTACATAGAGAAAGGGAAATGATTCAAGAAGTAGGATGCTATTGTTGAAGATGCTGGAATATTTATTGAAAGGATTAGCACAGCAAATCCAATTTCAGCTTGTACTATATTGCTGAATGAATTAAAACCATGTAGCAAAAATACATTATCCATAACATCTGATGCAGAAAATGATTAATTCAATTCACATTTAGTATACTAGTGAGGAAAGCTGATTTAAAATAAAGAATAACTTAGGAATCCATATTTTAAGTCAGGTTTTGCCATCTTTCTTCAGTGTATGTAAAATTACTGGAACTTCTATCAGAATTCACTCATCTTTTCATGATGAAAAATTTCTGGTAATGTTGAAGAACTACAAAAATATATTTAAAAAATCACCCTTCAGTCTTCTACAAAAAACTGTAGATACATTTGAAATTACAACAGAGTGGTGAGAAAGATATATAAATGGTAAATGAGGCAATTTCTACACATTTTTATGAAATGGTTAGATTTCACAAAAATGGCTGTAACATACTAAAGAAGAAAGGGAGCAAATAAAATCAAAAGATGAGATAGGCAAGAAACAGGAAAGAAGGGTAAATATAAGAACATGTCAGTAGAAAAGAGAATGAATGAACAAATGATATTATTAATATTTACTTTTATTCTTTTAGAATTTCAGAATCATATTTGAGATACTGGGGATAGCTCAAACCTTATAATATATAGTGCAACATAAACTAGAGCATGACCTTCTTCCTACCCCAGAGAATGGCATTAAAAGGAACTATTTTTTTCTTTAATAGGAAATTAGAAGTGTGTAAATTGAAGATTAGACAATATTTCCTCTCCATGAGGGCCATCAGGCAATAGCTTGATATATCAAGGGACATAAATGAAGCCCCACCACTTAGTGGTATTTTAAAGAGCTAATCAGACACAGCACTTGAGCTACTGAAGTAGATTATAATTTTGTCTGAACAGAGAGCTCTAGAGCAAATGACTAAAAAAAGAGCTTTCTTTGTTTTTATTCAATAATGGTAGTGAATATGATTTTGTTTTGTATTTCTAGATTATTCATCCTACTCGCTGCACCCCTCCCAGTGAAAATACAATAATGCTTGTTAGATTTGCTGAAGAGAATCAATTCCTGGATTACGACAAGTGGATTAAGGGGTAGGGATGGATTGGGACATCCCTACCCCTCTCCCACCAGTGCCTTGAGGAGATGAGGAAGGCAAAACGAGTGTGTGTCTGCAGGTAGAAGGGCCTCTGAGGGCTTGCTGTTCAGGAACTCATATCTGATAGCAAGAGCATGCCTGTCCCTAACCATCCCTGTGCAGCATTAATGGTGGTAAAACAGCTTCTGCAAAAAAAAAGACGTGGAAAGTCATTCCTAAATATGTTTATCAATAAGGAGCACAAAGGATGTATTTACAGGGATTTTTCAAACACTTCCACTGAATTCCAGCATGATAAGTGATTTAAAATAAATAAGTGTATCTGATGTTGGCTGTGAGGTTTATATCAAAAGCTAATTTCTTTCGCAGACTTAGGCCAATGCATAGTTTTTAAAAAGAATCACTTTTTCTTTACCACAGCCTATATAATACACTTAGAATTCTTGACTGTGTTTGGTAATTGTATTTAGTTATCAAATTAGTGACTGGCCTGTTTCTCAAGGCTGTGGCAGCACTACTACTCACAATGCTGACATGATGTTCTGTAAAGTGCCTTTCACAAACAATGGCCTGTTATTGATTATTTACAGCTGAGTTATTTTAATGTCTTCTGAATGTTCAGTTGTTACATTCTAAGTGAATTTTAGAAAAGTTAAATTATTTGCTTTTTGGAAACAATGAATTACTGTTTTCAGTAACTTAATGGAAATATTAAACTATTTGGGTTTTAGAAGTTGTCTGCTCTTCAGAAATGCAGTCAGCAATTTTAGGTTGTTAGTAACATCAGTAACATACCACAACAGCTTGTCAAACAACCTGTGCAACTTCTCTGCTGTAATTATTAGCTATCCATCCAAAATGTTCAGACCATCAACCAAACACACAGGGAAAGTAATAATGAAATGGCATTACATATCAAAATCAGGAATGACCTAGAAAAAGCACTGACTGTATTTGTTCATTTCATGACACATTTGGTGAGTGTGGCAAGGTTTTGGTAGTGTGGGAGCTACAGGGGTGGCTTCTGTGGGAAGCTACTAGAAGCTTCGCCAATGCCAGTTGTCTCCAAGATGGACCCACTGTTAGCCAAGGCCAAACCCATCAGTGATGGTGGTAGTGCCTTTGTGGTAGCATATTTAAGAAGGGGAAATAGTTGCTCTGCAACAGCAATTGTAGCTGGAAAGAGCAGTGACAATGTGTGAAACAACTCTGCAGACACCAAGGTCAGTGAAGAAGGAGGGGGAGGAGGTGCACCAGGTGCTAGAATGGAGATTCCTCTGCCATCTGTGGTGAAGACAATGGNGTGAGGCAGGCTGTCCCCCTGCAGCCCATGGAGGTTAACGGTGGACCAGATATCCACCTGCAGCCTGTGGAGGACCCCATGCTGGAGCAAGTCGATGCTCAAAGGAGGCTGTGACCCTGTGGAAGGTCCATGCTGCAGCAGGCTCCTGGCAAGACCTGTGGACCCATGGAGAGAGGAGCCCACACTGGAGCAGGTTTTCTAGCAGGACCTGTGACCCCATGGGGGACCCATGCTTCAGCAGTCTGCTCCTGCAGGACTTTACCCTATGGAATGGGCCCATGACAGAGCAGTTTGTGAAGAACTGCAGCCCATGGGAAAGACTCACAGTGGAGAAGTTCATGGACTGTCTCCTGGGGGAGGGACTCTACACTGGAGCAGGGGAAGAGAGTGAATAGTCCTCCCCCTGAGGAGGAAGGAGCAGCAGAAGCAACCTGTGATGAACTGACCACAACCCCCATTCCCCATCCTCCTGTGCCACTTGGGGGAGATGGGGTAGAGAATTTGGGAGTAAAGTTAAGCCCAGGAAGAAGGGAGGAGTGAGGGGAAGATGTTTTTAAGATTTAGTTTTCATTTTCTTATTATTCTCCTCCGATTTCGAGTCTCCTCAGGTCAAGTCTGTTTTGCCTGTGATGGTAATTATGGAGTGATCTCTCCCAGTCCTTATCTTAACCCACCAGTGTTTTGTTATATTTCTCTCCCCTGTCCGGCTGAGGAGAAGGAGTGATAGAGCCATTTTGGTGGGCACTTGGTGTCCAGCCAAGGTTAACCCACCACACGAAAGTACTGAAAGAAAAGACCATGTCCCGCAATGCGTTTGAAGAAACGAAAGCAATCCCAGATAACTGTACTGGACAGCTTCAGCAGCTAGGAACTGTCACAGAACATATGGAAACTGGGGTTAGGAAGTTTGTGTCTGTTCCCAAGAAAATGACTTTGGATGCTGCAGTTAACAACACATTAGAAGCAATCCATGTAATGTGTTGCCTTAGAAACAGAATAAAGGTGAAAACATCAAAAAAAATTCCTGAAGGAAGATGAAAAATTCTCTGAAAGTGATGGGGAGGGGGAAAAAAAAAAAAAAAAAAGAGCTCCTAGGGAGGAGTTTTATTTAAAATCTCAAATCCTCCAAAGTGGAGGAATTCTACTTACACTGAGTGACACTTTCCTTGAGGATGCATGTGCTGGCAGCTTCCCCAGTCAGTGCAGCATTCAGCTCATCTGAAGCGGGGAAATAATTTATGCACCTAAGGAGCTACAGCGCTCCTCTGTAGTCATGCATGATGAACAAGAGTAATGTTGCTTTTCAGAAACAACCAGAAAAAGTACCTTCAAAGCCTGACTTTACAAAATAGTCTATCACTAATTAAAAAAAGGGAGTTATCAAGATAAGCAGCACATGGGTAGTAAGGTTAATAATGAAAATGCCCACATGGTGAAAGGAATTCCAGCTACTGAATAGATCTTATGGCTGGCATTTAGAATGTATCACTACAAGTGTAAAGTGATGAAAATCATAAGCATGACTACATAAGTTCAAGGGAGTATATGTGCAGTCATAAACACTAATAGCACTTTTTACAGGACTGTCCCAGGAAAATATACTTAATATTTCACATGCAAATGCAAGCTTTTCAAATGTTCCTAAAGCCTTCGAAATTAATTCTGACCAATGAAAATGACAGCAATAATGGTAGAGAGATGTCTAAAAAAATCTGAAAGACATTAACTTCATTGCAAGCAGCTAAATTGAGATTACTTATTTCTGGGTATTAATATACTGTCAGCTTTGAAACTGTGGTAATTTTATGAGTTTGCTGATTTTCAAACACTGTTTATCTACACTGTTCAAAGACATCGGATAAAAATAAATTTACAGCCTGGAGGAGAAACTCTGTCTAGTAATAAATAAAACATTTTCAGCTCTACACATCCTAAATCTCATGATTAACCTTTATCTTCAGACAAAAGTATTATTCAAATGAAAACAAGATCATTTGTATTATTCAGTAATATAAACTCACAAAGATATTTGTAAGAAAGCTGCTAATTTAGTCTACCATCCACATAAAATCAAACCAGTTATCATCATTCAGTGTTGAAGCTAATTTCATGAGTTATAGTCTGAATAGAGAACTACTGGTTGGAGAACTATTTATTTCCAGATACACATAAACATATCAAATGATTAAATATACAAAACCATAGCATATTTATTAAACAACTAAATTTTATCATATTAATGGGTGTTTAATCAACCAGAGAGTATAAATTTCCAAGTCTTTCCAAATAAATTAAACAAAAATGAGGGAGGAAGGGATAGACTACTAAGTTAATTCCCTTTGATTTTAGCTTTTCTGCATGGAAAAACTGTGGAAAAAGCTTGTAATATGGATAATGGAGAGCCTGCACACAACTATCTCAAATATATTCACTACCCTTAATGAAAAGAGATTTTGTGGATCTATGGAATATTTCATAAATTGGCTTTTGTATTATATATGTTAGGGTCAGCTAGATATTTGCTTAAAAAAGGAAATTAAATAAGATTAAATCCTATTACATAAATTTTGCTTGCTTTATAATGCCTTATTAAGTATGGGTAAATAGGATTTATGCTAATCCACAAATTTATACCATTAATCCTATTATACAGTGCATTTATTTCTGAGCTGTTTTATTTTTTTCTATTAAATACTACAGACCTTTCAACATTTTCTGAGTTTACCAGACATTCATGTCATATAGTAAGGATGATTGCTTGGTTTAAACATCTTGCCCGATCTATACAATTACAATTTGTATGGTCATTACCTGACACTAGAATGAGTGATGAGCTTTTGACAAAGACCCGGCAATTTGTTAGCATTGCCTGCTGGCCTGAGTGACACTTTTATATTACCTCCATTTTTTGTCCTGGAGTCTTTTCAAAGCTTTGGTTTCTGATTAAATTCTACAACAGGCAGTTGCTGCAGCCTCTAAAAGACACTTTTGAAATAGCTTTGGAAATGTTGTGTCATTCATATATTCTGGCACATTCTTTTCTACATACTTCATGTTTCACTCTTTACCTTAGATCTGCCTATTCACAAATCACTGTCACTAATAATGTTGCACTGCAATCAAAGGGCTGCTTATTTGCACAGCACATGGTCACTAGGTATAAGATATCATCTAAATACAAATTAAACTAAATGCTAGCATACACTCTTCTAACATTAATCATTCAGGATTCCTGGACAAGGCAGCTACTAATGATACAAAAAGCTGTTACAAGGGCAAGTACAACACCAGCCATTTTGATCTGAAATTGTCCTGTATTCTAGAAATCCTCTTGATGTAATACAGCCTTCACTGCAGCTGCATACATCCCAGACTTTGCTCTTCTCATGGAATAATAGTCCGTGGAGTGCGGGTACTGTGCATCTACATACCCACCTACAAGCACATTCCTCAAGGTGTGTTGTTTTTGTTTTGGAAGTTCTGATTTTTCCATAGTTGCATATTCATACATTGTGCAACACAACCTGTTCTTGTTTTTCCTGTAGACAGAGAACTTGCCTCTGATGGCAAGTATAAGAGCTTGATCAACATCAGTAAGGCAGTTACCCCAAAGCTGCACTGATGCAATCCTGATCCTTTCCATGGAGTTTCCGCCACTTCACACTGGTGCACAAAGGATTAAAAGCAAGCATCACCTGCCATCTCTGTGGCCATTTCTTCATGCCCTTCCTAATGCTTCCTCTGCACAACTGCCTTTACATCATGTTCGCTTTTGATGTGTTTTCAGGATGCATCTTCAGATTATAAAAGATATCACAAAGTAGCCAGTGGCATTGTGTCCTTCCTAAGACAGACAGGTTGAGGTTTTAATTGAATGGAAAACCTTCATGTATTGTAGAGAAAATGGTGATGCCAACAGTAACCCCTTATAAGTCATTTATGGCCCCTTTCATTACTTTTCTTACAATAATTTTGACTGTGTCATTTATTGCTGAAAATGTCTTATCTTGCTAAACTTAATATTTATGCTTTACTGTACAATTATTTCCACAGATTTTAGTGGTGTCATGCCTCAAGTACTATTATGAGAACATCAACATCTGGCCCATGGCTTTTTAGTATGGAGTAACCACTTCAAACCAAACCAACCAGGAAAAACAAATCCTGTGATTTTACTAGTCTGTTTTGTACTAGTATTGTTTTTTAATGCATTAAATAACGTTCACATTTTTTCTGTAGCAAAATCTATAGGTACTTCTTTTCATACCTCTATTAAAATGATGCATGACTTTGATTTTGGTTCTGGCTTTTTTGGCTTTCATATATAACATAGAATTGCTAAGGAAGTTGAAGCTTTTTTTCCCTAATATTCTAAGTATTAATACATGTTCAGCTTGAAATAAGTTCAAATTCTTATAGTTAAAATCAAGCTCCTAAATATGCACACTTAAAAAAGATGGTGCAGGGGCACATATATTTTTATTATACAATAATCTATATTTATTTTATATTATATTGTCGTCATAAGTGGGACTCAAACTTGGACTTATGCTAATTGTACCCAGCTTAGACTAGTAATTAAAAATTATAGTCTGTTCTTTTTTAGTTTGTTTCATTCTAAAACATATATACAACCCCAAAATAACTTCCATTTATACTTATCCCCTCATAATGAAGCTATTGATTAACTGACTGTTGCACTGTAAAGATCACAATCACTACAAGGAAAAGGAACAAATGTTAAACTAATCTCCTGGTTAAAAATATTCTTATATATGAGTAGTTCATTGAAAATTAAACCCCATAAATACCTTCAGATTTAGTAGTTATTCCTTTTAAAATATACTCTTCAGCATATAGTATGTCTAGTGCTAACAATGTTTTGTCAAATATGTAAAAAAGAGGTGCAAAAATATGCATACAAGTACTGCAGATAGACATCATATATGTAAGTAATGACAGTGCCAGGACATGGTGATCATGATACTCATAGAATCATAGAATGTATTAGGTTGGAAGGGAACTCTAAAGGCCATCTAGTTCAACCCCCCTACAATAAGCAGGGACATTTCTAACTAGGTCAGGTTGCTCAGAGCCCCTTCAAGCCTGACCTTGAATGACTCCAGGGATGGGGCCTCCACCACCTCTCTAGGCAACCCGTTCTAGTGCTCAACCACCCTCATATTAAAGAACTTCTTCCTAATGTCTAACTAAATCTATCTTTTCCTTGCTTAAAACCATTCTGCCTTGTTCTGTCACTACAGACCCTTGAGAACAGATCTCCCCCTGCCTTCTTAGAGGCCCCTTTCAGGTATTGGAAGGTCGCTATAAGGTCACCCCAGGGCCTTCTCTTCTCTGGCCTGTCTTCATGGGAGAGGTGTTCCAGCCCTCTGAAAGGCCACTTTCATGAAAGAAAGAAATTTCTTTTTGAAAGAGATTTTGAAATGAATTATCTTTTTTGAAAAAAGAATTTTTACATTAATTTATAGTAATTGTTGAGATTGTCCTGGACATATATGATTTTCTATTTTTATATTTGTAAAATGTTAGTAACTTGTGTTATAACTAAGCCTTATTCACCACTTTCTTCTCCCTCTATCCTATAATAGTTATCTAATTACAAATAACCAACACAATGTGAAAGCAATAACGGACAGAAAAAAGAGCATATTGCATTCAGTGATGATATAATTTTAGTGTAGCATTGTTCCCTTTTGACAGTTTGCAAGGACTGTATGGACCACTCTCAGCTATGTTCTTTGCCCTGGTCCATCAGCACCCAGGGGGTCCCTAAGAGCTTCTCAGGACTCATGAGGCAGCAGAAGGTGCTCCTTAGACATAATATTTACAGGGCATAAAACTGGATACTTTGGTCCAGTCTCCTCATTACAGCAGAGCTGGATTTCAGCTCTGTGCTGGGTCTGTTAACGTAAAGGAACTAAAACAGATCTTTTCCATAGTGATCCCTATTTTGATTAGTGATATGAAATAGGTCTTGTCTGCAGCTTGGGTATATCTACATCAGTGATCTAAGGTGCCTGAGTGGTTCTTCTTAGGTGTGAATTTGCCATATTCAGTGTATGGTGGTACTGAAGCAGTAATGTAGACATGCTCATTGTGGCAAGTTTATTTCATGTTCTTGCTTTGGCAGAGCAAGTTACTGCAGAATGTGACATTTTTCTTTATTTTTTTTCTTCAGTAAAATGTCATCTGCATATATCTATATCTCTCTCTACATATATGTGAATTAATTCACCCTTGTAGTAAACCTGTAAAATATCATATGCATACTCCAATTTGTATCAGTTTGGAGATTTAATGTCCCAGAATGTCTTCTTCCATCCCAGTAATGCCAGTGGTAAGCTTCTCCACTCACACAACTGCTCTTTCTGGATTTTCAGAGATGCCTACTCTTCTTAGCTGACTTTATAGAGGGTTTATATCTTTAGGAAGACTAGACCAAGTGGCAGGACTGGACACCCATATTTCAGGCTCATTATGGTTTCATTAGGTGCCATTGCGTACAACATTGGATCTGAGCCTAACTCATGACTTATCTTTTGTTCTTTCCATCAGATTCAGTGATAACGACTCATCATATTATCATCTGCTATGCAGCTGACTGAAATTAATGCTGACATGAAATCCTTCTTTCCAAAGTTAAGGAAATTATTTAACCTTTACTCACCACTGTCTGTGTACTTGTCCCAGCAAGTGTAAGGGGAAGAAGATGTGTAACAATGCAAACAGAAACTTATTTTTACCAGCCTTTTTGGGACTTTACATGTGGAAATGTGATTTCAAAGACACTAATATTTTGTTACTAACTGGAGTTCATAGTTATATATGAGGAGGAAAGTACTTCTGAATACAAAAATATCAACACTTTGACTTCTTGCCCATGCCACTATTATCGTTATAATTTGCAGTGCCATTATTTGACCAGTACTTTTCTACATGCATTCTTATTTTTGACATAGTTAAGTATTGTGGCTCTTGATCTTGTAAAACAGACTAATATAAAGCAGTGATTCAGTTTCATTACTGGTAAAATCCCAGTGCATATTTCCCAGGACCCTACTATATCACACTATACATTATCTCTGTTGACAGCTTTGGGGTTACATTTTATTAAAATGTTTAAATAACAGCAATTTCTCTTTAACTATAAAGTACCTTGCCCGTATGGTCAAAAGTAGTCTCTTTAGAAAATGTATTCTTTCTGGAGAAAAGCCACAGTTTATTTTCTTGACATCAATTTTCCAATAGAAGATGGTTTTCATTAAAAAAACAAACAAACAAAAACCCTCTAACAAAAATATCTAATAACTAGAATATAACTCTATTTACCTCTGTGTGGCAAGCAATATACTGTCATGGCAATACAGTCTGCTTAGGACTACTAAAAGTTGCAAAAAGCAGCAACTTTTAGGAGTTGTTACTGTCCCTCAGCACTGAGGACAGTCTTACATAATGCTGTTGCATATAGGAGTGTTCCCCTTCCTGAGAAGTCGGCCAGTTTGGGCAATTAATAAAAGCACAAGGCAATTTAATTTACTTACAAGTCTAATAAGAAATTTAGAATCCATATAAAGTCAATAAAGAGAGAAAGTGATTCTGAAGATTGGTTCTGGTTACTTGTTTCAAAATAGCATTCAAAGAATTACAACTAGATGAGCATTATGGAAAAAATATACAGTATAAGACTTTTTTTACCTCTGGAAAAGATTAATTTTATGCATCCATCACAGTCTCAATTCTCTTTTCATGGTTTAGCTGTGACAAACTCATGCCTTCACTGGAACTACTCTACATTTACAACACTGTGAGTACAAGATTCAGACTCCAGCTATTTATTTCATTGACAAAGCATCCTCTATCACTGGTCTATGTTCTATCACATTGTGTTCAGTAAAAGTCAATATAACTATCAGCAGTGGTATGTGGTAAGCTAAGATCACTACAACCAATTGGTTTCACATAGCTATGAATTGTTACAGAGTTATTGTCTGCAAAGCACACCTGCTGCAGCAAAATGTCAAAAAGCAGCAATTTCTCTTTTAATGAGAAAATATAAGATCACAAAGTGGTCTCTGCAAAAACGTGCTTGGACTAAAAAACATTATTTGTGTGCTTCTTTGATGGTACTTTCCCCACAGAAGTCCTTCTTCCCTAATTTCAGCCCTGCTCATTTTTTGGCATGGAGGCTTCAGACTATAAATGTTCTGGGATGAAGAGTTCTTCATTAAGCATAACTATGCTCTAAGCGTATCACAGGGGATTTCTGCAGTCCTTGGGTACTACTAAAACACAAAACCATTCATAATCAATGTTGATGACAATTTGGCTTATGCAAATATCCATGTACTTAAGCCAGATGTTTGCTAGAAAAGAAGTAGTAAAATGGCTGCATGCTGAAAAAAAAAAAGGGTGCTTTGACTAATAATACTGATCTCTAAATACCAGGGAGTGGAAGAAGTTTTTGATCAAAAGGCCTTGCGTAGTCTTTGTACAAATCACAAGTGTATGAGGCCCTGCATCACCTCTTTCAAGTGCCCCTGACATGAGATTACTATTCCCTAGCCTGTAGATTTATTTACTTTTACTTTCATAGCAACAGGTCTGTTCCAACAGCTTCCTGACATGGTTTAAGGTTTTTGGAAAACATGACTCATAGCATTTGAAAATGCCTTAGGTTGAAGATATTTAAGATTACATTTGGTTTGAAGCACAAGTCTGCATAACTGCCTCTTTAGATACTCAAGTCTAAAATACAAATTCTCAAAATTGCTGTCATCACCTACCATCTAAGCCAGAAATATGTAAGGTTTTATAACTAAAATTCTTTATATGTCTGAAAATCAGTTTCTAGGTGTAATCAGAATTATCTTAATATTATCTTCCTAATATTATAAACTCCAGACGCTACCCACAAGGTAAATTCTTTGCCTGCAGCATCCAACCTAATGAGTGATTCTAGAGAATCCCACTTCACCAGCTCCCACCAACAGAGAGGACAATTCCCTTATTTAAAAAGCCAATGATTAGACTGACTATCCAAGATGTGGAAAACAAAACTTTAGATCTTGAGGGGATTTAAACATCACAGTGGTACAGGGAGACATTGAGGTTCAGTGTCTCATCTGTAGCTCTGCACTCCCTGCTGCTCGCTCCAAGGGTGAGTGACAAGTTGCATCCTGGCTCTCTTGTGTGGAGTTGACGTGAAGTGCCTAAAGTCAGGGTTATGGATACGAAAATGAAGGAAAGTCTTGCTACAGAGAGTGGCTCCCAAGTCCTAGAGAGAGATGTGGGGATTTTTTGATTTAGAACACTGATCTTCAGGTGCTGTATGTAAACTTAAGTGCCTCCTCTGAATTTCATGGAGCTAGCCATACCTCCCTATGGCACTTAAAAACATTGGTCATTATCTATCACAACAGAAATAAGCGATAATTAATGCTAGAAACAAGAAACCAAAATAATACCGCTTTGTGTACATGGACTCTACGTTACTTGAGTGAGCTGACCATCATCTCACTTACCCCATATTGATATAAAGGATGTAAATTTGATCAGGTCCTTGATTACTGCATGGAAGTTAATAAGTGTA
>VZZY01019936.1:249199-267629 GCA_013400335.1 Eurystomus gularis | reverse complement strand
CCCCCCCCCCTTTTTTTTTTACTGTTACTTACAGGAAACCCAAGCTCTATCACATAGCACAAGCTTTCAGCCATAAGTTTACTCCAAAATGTTTGTTCTTACTGCATAACTGGCAAGAAAACCCTCCAAACCCAAACAAACAAACAACCACAAAAAAAAAAGAAAAAGAAAAAGGAAAAAGAAATAAAGGAGTTTATTGGAAGCTATTTTTTCCAATTTTACAGATGTGAAAATTCAGCACTATGTGCTTTTCAGGTATTCTTTAGTTTAACTTTGCCTTGGGGCTATTGTAAATTGTTACCAGAGGGATTAAAAAAAAGAAAAGAAGGATTACAAAAATATAAAATTAAGACATGGCTGAGTAGCAGCCATTTTAGAAATACTAGAAGTCCAAGAAACATCATATCTTCAGTATATTCGCAGTGCATTTGCAGATGCAGTACAGCTAGCACTTCAAGACTGGCTGAACTGTGCAGCGTTATTCTGCCTAATACTATTAAAAGGGAGCAATATGGAGCCATTAGGCCCCTTTAATTAAAAATCCCAGGAGGGAAAAAGAATATCCATCAGCTACATGTTGTCTGGTTCTCTTGCAACCAAAAATCTTTTAATAGTGCCAGATTCTGGGCAGGGTGTTCTCTACACATTATTGTGAGTAAGAGTTCAGTTGTTTAATGTGACCACCTTTCTTTGATGCTTCTTGTTCTTTCAGACAAGAAGACAGCAAAGAACTACTTACTCTTTTGTCTTTATTGCCACTCACCACTCCAGAGATCTGGCATCAGATCTTCCAGTCTGGAGATGCCTATTTAATAATTCCTAAGAGTCGAGCTATGATCAAGCATACAAGTTACCTTTGTGATGGGTTGGCCATGGCTGGATGCCAGGTGCCCACCAAAGCTGCTCTATCGCTCCCCTCCTCAGCTGGACAGGGGAGAGAAAGTGTAATTAAAGGTTTGAGTTGAGATAAGGACAGGGAGAGATCACTCACCAGTTACTGTCACAAGCAAAACAGACCCAACTCAAGGAAATTAGTTTAATTTATTACCAATCAAATCAGAGTAACATAATGAGAAATAAACCCAAATCTTAAAACACCTTCCCCACCCCTTCCTTCTTCCTGGGCTCAGCTTCACTCCCAAATTCTCTACCTCCTCCCCTTACAGCAGCACAGGGAAGGCAACAAGGGTTATGGCTAGTTCATCACCCCTTGTTTCTGCCACTCTTTCCTGCTCAGAGGGAGGACTTCTCACACCCTTCCCCTGCTCCAGCACGGGGTCCCTCCCATGAACTTCTCCAATGTGAGTCTGTGATAGATAAGCAACAAGTTTGTTCACTGAACCCAGGAAGGTGAAAACAAGGGCCTGCTTGATAGACAGCAAGGTAATGAAACGTTGTTGCAGTTGAAGTACAGATGTATGCTTTGTTTACATAATGTTTGCATCATGGCACTTGAGTGGGCTGAACATATACCACATAAGGAAAGGTCATGAAGGAGACACGCGAGGAAGACTATCGGCCTTCATCAGACGACCACCAGGAGGCAGAAAAGACCCCCTAGCAACGAAAGACACATGCGCAGAGTGCACCGAGAGTGTCATGAAGACAGGGACTGATACAGTATAAAAGAGGGACTGAAACACAGAACTAGTGCACCAGTGGTGGAGCGGAGACTCCCTGGTTGCCCAGCGCTGTATTTGCCCGGTTTGCTTGCTTGTTAAAATTAATAAAATTATAGATTGGAATCGACACAAATTGGCTCTGTGTCACAATTTATAACAAGTCCTTCCCAAGGGCTGCAGTTCTTCACAAACTACTCCAGCGTAGGTCACTTCTACAGGGCATAGTCCTTCAGGAACAGACTGCTTCAGTGTAGTTCCCCACAGGGTCACAAGTCCTGCCAGCAAACCTGCTCCAGGGTGGGCTCCTCTTTCCACACACCCTGGAGCACCTCCTCCCCTTCCTTCTTCACTGACCTTGGTGTCTGCAGAGTTATTCTGCTCTCTTTTCTGGCTGCTGTTGCACAGTCGAGATTTTTTTTGCCCTTAGATACATTATCACAGAGGCACTACCACCATCACTGGTGGGCTTGGTCTTGGCCAGTGGGGGGTCCATCTTGGAGCCAGCTGCCATTGGCTCTAATGGACTTGGGGGAAGTTTCCAGCAGCTTGTCACAGCAGCCACCCCTGTACCCCCTTCCCCAATACCAAAACCTTGCCCTGCAAACCCAATACAACCTTCTTCCAAGGAGTCAGATTTAAGCAAATGACTGGTTTGAATGTTATTTGTGCAGCTGGATTAAAGTCACCATGCTCCACTTGCAAAACTGAGGAGTTACAGAAAAAGAAGAGAGTCACAACGTATTATTAGTGCAGTCATTTATCTTCGGCATTTAGCAATCCATTACATTTAAAGAGAGTTTGCATAAATAACTTTTTGCCACCAGTGGTATCACAAACAAAAAAATTTAATGCATACAAAACCTCAAATACTTGTATTTCAACAAAGAAAGCTGCTACAGGATGCATCTTGTTTCACAAGGACAACTTCAGAGTAGAGGCAAGTGCACTTCAGCCACAGTAGCGTAAACAGCATGCAACACATGACATTAAACAGATGCAATGTCCATGTTTGAAACATTAAATAAAAATTAAACAATCACTTGAAACACAGGCCATGCTATAAAATGCCCTTTGCAAGTCGCCTTAATCACCAAAAAAACCCCGACCAATCCTAATTTTTTTGAGTATTTACTGGTAAAACTAGTATGACAGTTTCCCCAGTACAATAAAGAGCTATCGTTTGATACTTATTTTTTTCACAATAGAATGCATAAAAAATATTATGATAAAAAGTTCGTAATTATGTTATAAACCATCTTCAAATGTTCATAAAAATCCTCTTTTGGCTGAAGCTCAAAATAATTTAGATATTTCTAAAGATGTAGCAAATCCCTAAGATTTAATTCCCCGTAATTGCTTTTGAAATGCATTCTTCTCTTGATTTTGAATTACATATCAAGATTTCATCATCATCTGAGCAAGCCTATTTCACCTAATGGCACAATTACTGTATTCTAAGAGTTCCTTTCTGTCAGGTTTTTCAGGCTTCAGGAAACAATTCCCTTTAAAATATGTATTCATCTTTATTTTGTGCAATGTTTTACAAGGGAGAGAGCAGAAGTGCACTAGAGAGATTTCTGTTCTAAAAAGGCATTTTGAAGAAAGTTTTTCTTACCATGTACATGTGACCAAAGTCCTTGGACACTGAGGAACAGCTGACTAGAAATAATTTCCTTTACTAAAAAGAGTACACAATTCTGTAAAAAATGGACTACAAAACCACAGTGCTAAATAATGCCCAGTTTTTTAGACCTTTATGATGGACATAATAATGTACATACACAATTTGTGTGACACATTAAGCTTTTATGGGCAATTTTTTGTCTCTTCATAAAAAATAGATTGTAATATAAAATATTAAAAACAAGCTATATAACTTGTACCACATGGAGTTTATATATATATATATAATGACATTTTAAAAGGACTATTATATGGTAATATATTAAAAGATCATTTTCAAGTAAATTATGATTCAATTTCATAGACAAGAACGTGTCTATCACATGTATTCCAGCAGTATCTATTCCCAGTAATCTGAAATATGCAAAATAAAGCCTGTGTAAACTTACAGAAGTTACTTCCACATTTCTCAATTGGAAGCCTATTCATTTTCTGTATGCAAGATTCCTGATACCTTAAATGGGAACTAAGTATTGGGGCCCATTCCAAACAAATTTGAAGAAAACTGTAGGAGTTCTCACTAACTCAATGAATCTAATCACATTTGCAAGAATGACTAATCATTTGGATTCTCAGTTTCAGACTCAATATTATGTTTTGAAAAGCTTATACCCTCCTCCAACACAACAGAAAAAGGGGAAGTTGCTCTGTGGTACTCTGTAAGGTCACTCTCACGTGCTTTTGGAAATAAAGGTCAGAAAAGACCTCACTTAAAAATACTTAATACCCATTAAGATCAAAGATCAGTACATATACATATTAGAGATTAGATTTAAGATCTGTATGACCTCCACTGGATAAACAAAATGCTTATAAACATTATATACAGCAATTTATCCCCCCCCCCCCCCCCCCGCCAAACATCATGTTTCTTAGTTGTTTATCACAATTACAGTTGAGAAGTTCTGAATGATTCCTACTTTAAGTGGTGAATGCTTCTTCTGGAACTGCTGTACTCCAAACAGCTTAACAATACTGGCATTCCTTAATGTAACAGAGGCTAAGTTCTGCTTCCAGTAACGGCAGGAGTACCAGAACTCAGCCTAGTATGAACCTGGTTTTGGTTACAAAAGCAGTTATGCTGCACTTTTTTGCTTCAAAGTCTTTAGAAACATAATTGGTTTATTAATGTTGCTCTACAAAAATACAATGTAAGCATAGTACATTTTATCTACAATTGGTTTTGTCACTTTGCAATTGCATTGCTCTATGTAAATATTTTAAGTTGAAAAATAACATTATATTTTAATGGTGGCAAAAGGGCCAGTATTTTGCCAGCTCTTTGCTACTGCAATCAACTGCTTGCCTTGAAAACTAGTAATTCACTGGCTATTACAACCCATTAAACAAATTTAGTCTATTAAAATATACATGCCCTTGAAATTAATGTCTTTCCAGTGAATTTGACAAAACTATCTGCATACATTTTACAGGATCTCTCTCATTAAGAGTCACTGGAGTGGGCGGTTCTTAGTGGGGAAGTCAGATCACGGTCTCGGAAGGTAAAGAAGGTGAACAGAAATAGGTCACAATTTTAATTGGTAGGTGTTTCTGTTTCTGCTTTTCCCATTGGTGCCCCAGGAAAAAGCAGTTTTCTGAGTATGTTTGCATAGAATGGTCCATACACTTGCTTATTAAAGTTTACAATGCTTGCATACTGCGATCCAACAAGCTCCATCTCTGCCTGAATCACAGAAAGGCCTCCTGGCATAGTCGGCATACATTTCTGAAAACTTGGAAGAGCAAGCAAGCTTCTCATGAAGAACTGGATTCGTTTGTCTGAAATGGAATATAAAGTATGCTCAGAACAAATGAAAACCCGAGATGAAGCCATATTTGCTTCATAAGCACCCTGCACATCAGTACAGCAAAAAAGTCCAACAGTTCAGGTAACAGCTCTTTTCCAAGCCCATGTTGCAGTGGGAAGAAACACTGAAAGCTTCTTAAAGTTGGCTCCCGCATGGTGGAGACAGGACAAACCTGCTGCAACAGCTTACATTGCCTAATATGAAGTAGTCCCAAAAAACCCCCACAAGATGTAAGCCCAGAACTGACAGAAGGGAGGTGGTGGAGTCACCATCCCTGGAGGTGTTTAAAGAACGAATAGATGCGGCGCTTGAGGATATGGTGTAGAGAGATGCTAGGGCAAAGGCTGGACTTGATGACCCTGGAGGTCCTTTCCAACCATAATGATTCTGTGATTCTGTGAGGCTGAGTAGCACTCATTTTTCTAAATTCTCCGAAATACTAGCATGTCTAGGCTTGTTTGCACCGACACTTTTTGAATTATTTCTAGCTGCAACTAACCATGCTCTGCAGCGTACCAAGAACACCTTCTAAACAACATTTCCTTACTGTTAGTTGACCCAGTATTTCACTGCAGTAAGAAAGTGCTTTTAAAAAAAAAAACTCGTCAGACAGCTGACTAAGCCCACTGGGAATAAGTTTCTATACAGCCACATACAATAAAACAATTACGTATTATCTTACTAACCAATCAAGGAACTGACGGGATTATTCTCTTCAACAATATGAGCAATTTGACCCATTAAATTACTCTGCATTTCTTCATTAAGAGTGGGTAGACCTCTTTCAGTTAGAGACCTGTTCACTTGACTGCAAATCTGGACACCAATAGCATTCAGAGCTTCCTTCAAATCAAAAGTTCTGTAAGAAAGAAATAGGAGAGCATTAACTTTTGCAGTTCCTGTAGCACAGGCTGTAAGGTGACCTCCCTTGTCTCCTTTCCATTTTCAACCTGCTGCTCTCTGCAATGATAATTCAGATAAGTTATCTTTTGCTTCTGCGGTTTATGTACATCTACAGATGCAGCAGAAATCTCCCCGTGGAAGACAAAATAAGGATCTAGTTGTGATTCAAATGGGAAGAATAATTTCAAGTGTGCAGCAGTGACACCAGTTATTTTTGCCCTTACGCTTAGATGTCTTCCTGGGCCACGTGCATAGCATTTCATAAGGAAAAGGCAGAGTGGAAAACCGTGTTAAGAGACACACTTTCAGATCACATCAGACTTGCTTGTAGTGCAAATGGCAGCAGAAACAAGCAGCCAAATAGCTTAAACTACCTACAACAAATCTGAATCAACTGGCAAGACAATGTAGTGAATGCATTGTCACAGTCTCTCCAGTGTTAGGAGTATATGAATGAACTTTAGTACTAGGCTCCAAATTAATCTAGATTTTATTAAAATGTAACTTTGAAAACGTGTGCCTAACATACAGTGCACTTACACAGGAAAGGGAATATAGATATAGATCAAAATTTGGTACCTTCCTATTACTAGCAAGCACTGGCTATGACATTTGAATTGTTTCCAAGGGTCTGGTATTTCTTGTTAAAAAAGAAGAAAAAAAGACAAGTGATAAAAACAAGGCCTTACTTCTTGCTCATGCCTTCAAGAAGAGGAACAGAGATCCTTTTCAGTTGTTCAGCAAAATCAGGCACATTGACAATTGTCACACCCAGCATATTGTTTGTAATGAGACCAACACAAGCTATGATTTTTAATTGATTGAGCTTTTCTCTCAGCTCCTGAAGACGAGCCTCATCTGTCAGCAGAGTCTAGAATTGAAACAATAATACTAATTTAGAGGGGAAGAGGCCAGGAAAAGGACAGATACAGGATGTAGTAATGAAGTATTAATATTTTTAACCACAAATATGCAAAGCCAGACGAGATAGAAGCTGAAATACCCCAAATATGTAGCATTGTACAACGTGGCATTATGTGCAAGTAGCAGAAGTAAGCCTGTGGTGGGAAGAAAGGCAATGCCTTCAGTGCAGAGGAAACTGAGGCCATTGCATCTTACTCCTCATCACTGCTGCCAGAAACCTGCAACCAACAATTCAGCCTATGCTGCGGAATGCTCAGGGGATCCAGAGGACATTGTAGGGATCAAGCTTACAGACACAATAGTCTTCTGGATTCAGCTGTCCTTTGAAAAATGCCATGAAATTTGCAACTGATGGACAGTGATGAACAACTAACTGTGCATGACGACCACCAGTTCAACCACCAGAGCAGGTTCTACAAGCGATGCATAACCTGCTACGGGCAAAAAAGCCAGTTGATTGTACATCAAGAATGTAAGCAATTCCCACAGCAAGATGTAGCTGTAATGACATATTTTAGCTTGGAAAAAGTTCATCCTAACCAAGTACCTCCACTGAGAAGCACAGGGGCATTAACAGTAACCTGTTTGGTAGTAATTTCATAGGATGATAAGCTAGATCCACTAGAGGATACCTGCATGTAGCTCTGATTCAAAACTGTTTGAAGGAGGTAAGAATAATGTGGTTTCCTTTCCATCCACTAACTGAGAGCACTAAGAGCATCCTCATGTTGTTAGCAAATTCTCTGCCAGGCCACCTTAAGCACAGCTAAGGCGCTCACTGCAGATGCTAATTTTAGCCCTGATTGATGGCCAGTTTCAAATTGGCTTTATGGAAAGTTGCAGAGGTCAGTAAACAAGAACTGGAGGGAAAAACTGAGCACTGATTCTTGAAGCAATAGTAATACCTAACTTGAAGCCTTCTGAAGTTTTTACCAATTCTGTTCTAAAGCGAAGGTGATCCCACCACAATTCCTACTGCAGTCAGGAAAACAGGATGCTATCGTCAGTTCTCTCAAAGATACAGAAAGCCAAGCGCTGTCAGTACAAAACCCAACCTTTGACCATGGCCAAGACTGCTCTTAGGGTGGAGCTGGTGAGCTACGACTGGTTGCAGGGAGAAAAGCCTTTATATTATTCCCTTCTAGTTGTTGACTTACCCATCTTGTATTTCAGAAAGCTGACTAGCATATACTCTCCAACTCCACTATTCAGAAATTTAAGAAGTACAAGAGAATACTTCACCTACTGTCACCAATAGCAGGACTATTATACTACACCGATGTTTTCATATAGCTAGAAATCCGAACACCCTGAAGTACACGTACCTCTGGAATTGTTTTGCGATAATCCCATCGTAACAGTTTCAAGTAGCCGTTGTTTAGCACCAGTGTAGGACTAATAATTGGTTTAGAACTACTGTCAGCAACAGGGGATGATGAAGATTCATCAGAAAGAGATGACAATTCATCTTCTATTGATTCCTTTATCCATTCTGTTGTGAGATCCAGGGCACCTAAGCATTGCAAATCAGCACAGATTTACTACGTGCTTTCATCAAGAAAAGCACTAGCTTGAGGAAAAGAGCTGCCCACAAGAGTACTGAACTTCTGAAGACTAAACTTACATAGTCTTCAGGATAGCTGAGTCTTCACACGTGTAAATTCTCTCCCTTGCTTTTTTCCACTGATCATCCTCCATAGTCTAGCTAGCTTGTACAAACCCAACAACAAATTGTTAGACTTCAGCCAAGATTTTTAGGTAAAAAAGCCTCAAAGTCTGAGTTCCCAAAGCATTTTTTTTCCTTTTTTCAGGGAGGCCACTTAATAGCTGGGGCACAGGACTGGAAAGTAGAGGTGAAGGGAGACAAACTATTAACTGCAAATGAAATGCTTTTAAAGAGCTCTTTCTCAGGCTGCAGATAGAAACACCCCAGGGCCTATCAGTGGCTTAGGGTTCCCATTTTAGAAATCCCTGCTCCAGATGTTAGTAAGTTTACCTTTTCATCCTGGAAAAGGTATTTTCCTGAACACTATTTAGCCATATTACAGAAAACCTATAATAGTGGATCAGGTGGACTCTACCTCACCTAAGAAGTTTTTCTCAGAGCCTGCCTCTTGTTTTATCAGAGAGAATTGATCCTGCCACTTCCAACTTTCAGGCACACTAACTGGTTTTACATGTTTACTTCAGACTAACAACAAAATAGCTGCATACAAAAGAGAAGAAGTCTCACCTTTCTATATGTAGAGTTTCTGCCTCGAGACAGTAAGAGTTTATTTTTCAGATACCAACCAACCAACCAGAGGCCATCGTGCCTCCAACCATAGCAATTCTGTGGTTCTGTAATTTAGCAAATACCAATTTGTCTGAAAGTGCCCCAGATTACAGATAAACATACTTTGCAGCAAGTTAGGCAATTGCCCATTGGTAGCTTGCTTATGAAAATTTTTGCACTAGTTAGATCCAGACAAGAAACCAAAGTTTTCCTGCAAATCAACTGCAATTAATAGATTTTTATAGCATGTTTCTAGTCTGCTTTAAAAAAAAAAAGTTTAAATTAAATATAGCATGATACCTACTTGGTGTTTCTTCAAGAATTTCCTGGAATTTTGTTCTTTCATAGTCCACCAAATTACGCTGAAGGTATGGCCTAAGGTTTTGAATTGTGTAGTTAGCCATATCCACTTTCATCAGGTCCAAAACACGGAATATTTCTCTGAAAGGAAGAGTTTAAAATTTGACAATTACAATAGTCTATTGATTTTAACCAGCACATGGGAGGTACAGCCACGTTAGCACTTTGATTTCAATTCTGGGAGAAGTAAACTCCTTCACTGGTATTTCAGTGTAACAGGTATGTTGCCTATATTCCAGGATACTTGAAGGAATATTGTTTATAAAGCTTGGTGTAAGTTACAAAGAACAGGACAAATATGTAGTACCACTAAATGCTAGAACCCTGTAACAGAAAAAGAAGGGATTTAAAGGGCTGTATCAGTTGGTACATTTCAGCCTAAATGAACAGATTTTAACTCTAATTGCACTAAGAGAAACAATCCTTCTGAACCAGTTGCTTTGGTCCCTGTACATGATCCAAGTTGCAATAGTAGAACCACAACTGCCATTTGCTCCTACTGTTTCAATGTACCTAAGGAGCGGTAAACTGCTTTCTGCTCTTTCATGCAAGTATTTTACCCAAGTCAAAGTAATAAGATCTTTACTAGAGATATTACAAATCCAAAGTTTGGCCCCCTAAAGGAAGCACACAATAAACAGTTCAAGAAGGAACAGTACAGGTGAGCTGCTTAAATTTTGTAAGGATAAAGAAGACTGAAAAACCAGGCTCTGAAACACAGATTATTGCAAAAGGGGAAGGTTTTTTTGTTGTTCAGTGGCTTATTCAGAGCTGGTAGTGTTTGATCTAGGCATTCTACCCCTTTCATTAAAATATACACATTAATATTCTAGTCACAGTGTGTCATAGCTCCTCCCCCTTAATGCTTCAGTATAAAATTAAGACTTTCTATAGTTTGAAAACAGATGGTGTGTGAACTGACAATTTAAGACTTGAGACTTTATCCCCCTCTTCCATTGCCCAGTACTCTTTCAAAGCATCAGTTTTTTTCCTCTTAAAAAATACCGAAATACCAACCTCAGTAATTCTACGATATTGTCAGTTGCTTTTAACTGTTTTATATCGTTGTCTCTTATTGGAGCACACAACTTTCCCATAGTGTTGATGATATAGTTAGCTAGCCCATGAATATCAACAGCATTATGCTCTGCCTGCTGTCTTATAAGATCTGTATCCAGAACTTCACAAATTTGATTTTGCATCCTGTTTGCTCCAGGAGCGAGGAAGGAAAGAAGAATCTGAAGTAAGGGGAGGAAAAAAAAGAAAAGCTTATCAATAAAAAGCAAACCACTTACTAAACACGCTGAAGTAAGATTTTAATATTAACAGCAAGTATATTTAGCTGACTGGCTATAACAAGACACTGAACATAAGGTAAGGTAGCAATAAAAAAAAAAAAAAGGACCGTTAAAAGGATCACAGTAGAATTCTCCAAAAATGCTCAAAGCCAGTGAACCAGAAAGCATGCCAACAATGAGAGCCTTTCAAAAACTGGGAGGTTGTCCTGTAAAACATACATTTACTAACTTGAAATTTTGAAAGACTTAGTATCGCGCCAGGATTGAAGGTTTGCATGCTCCCTTGTGCGATGATGATAAACAGTAGTCTGTGCAGGCAGATGCAGTCACATCCATACTGTTCATGTCTCAAGCTCACAACACATTGCTGAAAAGAGGCTAGTAGAGATGTGAAGCTTTGAGAAGACAGCTGATTTGCAACTAACCATCATGCAATGAAAGCTGGGTGGACGTGCCACTGAGCATTCATGGCCACGTTTACTGTTAACATAATTATATGACAGACACTTATTCGCAGTTCTGAATAATCAAGACCTTTAAGATGAAACCATGAAAGTGTTGGCTGCACTGAGTTAACAGACCCTTCAGTGAAGTAAAAGGCCTCAGGCCTGAGACTGACAAAACACTACTGGGGCAAGGGAAAGAGGAAAATTACCTCCTTGATTTCCTCAAAGAGTTTGATAGCATGTTCGTATTCTGGAGGATCTTCATTCAGTTCTGATTCCAAATGATCCCAAAATGCCTTGTGTACAATTTGTTTCACTGTGCCTGCAAAGCTGCAGAATAAGTCAGTTAGAGAAAACTCTCAACTAGCTTTTATCCTTGGTAGAAGTGTTTTAGACTAGCCTGATCACTTTTTTGGCAACACACGACACCTCACCAGCTATTGTGCCCTGCCATCTCACCTTTCTTGGGCTGTGAATCATCAGCTCTGAAAATGCAGTCTAGATTGGCAAGTCTTTCTTAAAACACCTGTATTTTATAAAGCGGTGCTGGCAATTTACTTGGAGGTAAAGAGATATTACCTTTCCTTTTTCCTTACTCAATTTGTATTCATTGTCCTAACCTGGTACGTTATATAATAAGCTTTCTCAAAAACTCTTCTCCATCATGTAATAAATTATCAGTTATGGCCCTTGTGCAATTAAAAACCTGTGGGTTTTGGGGTTGTTGTTGGTAGTTTTTTCTCCTTTGTTTTGTTGTTGTTTGCTTGGGTTTTCTTCCTACAAGTTTTCTCAAAGTTAAAGACCAGGGCCATTTTTAAGTTAGACATATTGTTAAGAAAGAACATTTTAGCTATCTACATTAGGGAAGTTACTTCTCACTTTCTCTAGATCTATTTTTGTATCTCTTCTGGGGCTAATATTAGAGCTCTGTTCACGATGAGCTCTACCTTACCACTATGGCACCAACAAACTACTACATACAACTGCATGGAAGGTCACCATTACATCTTTTCCACAGAGCTTGGAACTTCACAGAACAGACCAATGCTCATTTCCACCACGGGCATTCATATTGCGTTAAATGTCATGTGGGAAACAAGTCTAAGACAGAGCAATATGCTTCAAGACAGTATCAACTCAGCTGGACTGCAACACTTGTTCCAAGCAAGATAACTTTGACAGTGACTCCTGCAGGAGCAGGATAAAAAAAATCTGTAGCTTTCCAAGATGTTTTGGTTTTGTTTGTTTCATTTTCTTTGGGTTTTGTTTGTTGTTTTAGTTTTGTTGTTGTTTCAATTTGCTGCTCCATTAGTTTCTCCTCTTCCCAACCTTAGTGCAGCTTTTGGCAAAAATTCAGGCTCTTACCTGTTCTTTGGCAAGGCTTCATGTTTTATGCAAAAATTTGCATTTACAGCAATTTCATGAGCTAGAGTCAAGTTTGTCAGATTTCTTGCAGCTGCCATCAGTTCATCAAATGTAATAATCTTGGGAGGGCTTGCTGCAGGAACAAACAAGATCATTTCAAGCCAAATATCTATAGATAAGTACAACTAAAATATTAAAAGTTTGAAATTTTACTGCTTGCTATTTGGAATCTAGTACTCTAGACAAAACAACTGAGGATTACCAGGTTTTTATATCTTCTTGAAACACTAACTCAGGAAACTCCCAGCTTATCAGGGGTGTGGGGGTAATACCACACAAGCCTCATAACATTTTGAGGAGCAGTTTCATATTTCTGCGTATTAACTAAGATACTTTTTTTCTCTCTCTTTAAAACAGGATCTTGTCTTCCACAGATTTCCTACTGACCGCTCAGTAAAATCCACCAGAGCAAAGCAGAGGCAATAACAGATACCACGTGTCCATTATAATTCTGAGCACATAATGGCTATACTGCGGTTTAATTGCCTGTAGAGAAGGTTCTGAAGTTACCAACTTGTGAAGCCCCCACTTACGTTCCACAGCAGATGCATCATAAGTTACACGCCCCTTTTACAAAAAAGTATTAACAAACTTTACATTGGAAAGCAATAGTAAATTCCCAAAGTTTCTAAAGCCCCAAATTCTATTAATTAATTTAGTATTTGGAATTAATCCTTTGAAGACTGGTAATAAAGAAAGCCAAAAAGCCAGCTGCCAATTGCAGCTCCACTAACAAGCTTGTTTTAATGTAAGACTTCACTTACATAGATGCTAAAAAGTATGTGTGGTCTGCAAATGCTTACAAACATGAAGCACATCTCAACCAAGGTTTTATTTATTGTTACTCAAAATACCTTCCTTGTGCAAATGCGTGTTTTCTGTTTGATCCTAATATTTATGAAGGAAAAAAGTGAATTTGAGATTAAATTCACATTACTTGATCTAATATTATAAATCTGTAAGTTACAGATTTAATTTTTAAGTGTATGGAACAAACAGAAGAAACCCACCCTTTGCACAAAGCTGCATCTATTTGAGTGGAAGACTGCTACCAACATTAGCTCAAGACTAGGACGTCCATGGTGGCACACTTTTCTTACACTTTCTGAAGGAGTGCACAGGGAGACCCCCACGGATACAGCTGCTGATGGTGTTCCACACACACGGAGATGCGCTGCTTCACAGCAGAGAGAAAGCCATGCCTTTCTCTTAATACTCTTAAACAGAGATTCAGAATCCCAGGTTCTACCCACAACAGCAAAGAGAAATGAGATAAGTTAGCCTTATCTGTCTATGGGCAATGCAGGTAAGGTTGAAATAGGCTTACACGCTGGGGAACTGGGTTTGCTTGAAGAATCGCTGTTAAAGCTCTGTCTTGAATATTCAGAGTCGCTAGAAGAAGCTGTGCTTTCAGAGAGGCGTGAAGAGTCTGAATCACTGTTCTGGTCATCATTGAGAGGCATTCTGATTCACTTTAGCTGCGACAGTAAACAAGTCCTAGAAAGACAAATACACTTCCCATAAAACCAGCACTTACTTCATTTGTTTGTTTCTCAGAAGTCAGATACTGATCATTATATTGCAAAGAACAGGTAGCTGCCAGATCCTCTCTGTAACACCTTCTGAAGAAAGGCTTGACCTGCAGAATCATACAGTTATTAACAAGTACACCTGTTCTGCAAGAAAGTTTTGTACCTTCTGCTGTTTCAAACCTTAATGGTTATGTTAGAGACAGTCTGCAAACTGCTTATATTAAAAATACACAAGACTACCCACAGTAACCCCTGAAGTTGCTTGTGGTCAGAATTTTGAAAGATCTCAATGTCCATAAAGGCATCTCATGATGTTACCATCCCCCACCTGACTTCACCAACAAGCGATGTTTAGCAATTAGCTTCCTTCCACAAACAGACTGCACTGAGTGCAACAACTCTGAAGCAAACATAGAAGCTGCAGCGAGAGAACAGGCAAAGGAAATTCAGAATACTGTATTTCTGACAGGGTGTAACCAGAAGTCTGGCCTGCTACTTTAGGTGGGTCTTCACTCAGAATCAAATTGACAATGGCATAGACCCAATAAAGTACTCCTCCTAGGGGTAAAGAGTAGATGGGTTTTCTGTTTCGAGTCAACTGGTCATTCTGAGCCTCCAACATTACATTCAGCACACATGACAAGTAACACTGAGAAGTGCCGTGCTTCACAGTGCTTCTGTCTACATAAACTGCCTCCCAGGCAGATAATCTGCAACTGCAGAGAATTTGAGCAGCTGCACAGTGCGATAGAGATGATTAATAGCTGTATGACAGGAAGTGAAAAATATGTTCATAATCATATTAAAATACGAACCTGGAAGTCAGCCATAATTACCACCAAAGGAATTTGGCCCAGATACCAGAAGTAGCTGCCCGTCTTTGATTATGGCCATGAAACATTTTGACTTTATGAAGAGACAGAGCAACCTGCTTTCTGCCAGCAAATTTAGGTAGTAAGAATTCAGTTGCGATTAAATTGTGTCAACTTCAGTAGGCAAGAAATACCACGCTTTGCAACTGTTAAACTTGGAAAAAGCCACTTTTGGCAGCAAAAGGATGATCTTTGTGTGTGTTTATGTGAATCAACACATTGTGGGGTCGAGAGACAGACTGACAGGAGTTGAGAATGAAGACTTCTTTAAGCTGACACCTAGTAACAGCTTAGAGCATTTGATTTTTTTGAGTACCAGCTCATCCTGAATAGACCTTTATAACTTGATGAGGTATTACACTGATGAGTACTCCACTGTTAATTGAGATGATTAACATTTGCTAAGTGCATGTTTACTCCTCCTTCTCTCCCAAGAGGAAAGAGGATGCATTTGAGTGCCTTATGTCATCTTTTATGTTATTTTTTGTGAAAAGAATTAATCACATCAGCAAGAACACAGCTGACCATTTATTACCTCACTGGAGAAGCCAGTAAGAGAGACTTTTGATCAGCATATGGAGGTCATGAGTTCAAGATTTACAGCATTAGTTGTGATCCTTAATATCATAACTCTTTTATTAGAATAGCAATTTTAGAATTTCTAACAACCAATTGAAAACAAGCAGATATTTAAAATGTTATTGACTAAACAAGACTGAGAGTCGCAAGAGGACCTAGAAAACCAAAAGGCTGAGATATTTTTGACTTGGAAATCGTATTGTTTGTTACAATTAGAAATGAGTCACTAGTTAATGTTATGCAAGAGACATTATTTCTCCAACTACGATCTGTGTTACTGATCTCAAAGCTAGTGCTAACTAGAAACTAGTTCTGATGAGAAACCTAACTGTAGAATACGCTCCAGGTTCTTGATGTGGAACTGCTCACTTAAATACAATAACCCTACAGAGCCCTCAAAGCTTATATTACACCCTACCGATATTGTTTCTGGATCAGCATCAGAGTACTGTACTTCCAGGCTTTAATAATGTGTAAAGCCCCTTTATTTATATCTAAATAACTAACCTCCAATAGCTTAATGTTGCACGTGGTCCATCGAAAGATTTGATTAACGTTGTTAGTGTACTGGCCCGGAAGGTCTTGTAAATCACTCGCCAAGTATGAGCACTTCAAGATGTGTCTACTGCTTCAGTCTAGGTATTAAGAACACGGAAGAAATTAAATAACCATTAAAAAAACCCAAATTCTTACACAATTTATATATAATTTCAAAAGCTTTCTCTTAACTGTCAGTATAATTCTAATAAACAATCACATTTGTAAATATAGAAGGAGCACCTTGCAAATCTGAATAAGTGCTAAGCCAGCCATGGAGGCAAGTCAGCATTGCCATTTTCTACCCCAACCTTGATTCCCAGGCAGACCAAATCGCTAAGATAGAAATTAAAATTATATATACATTAAGTCTTCACACACTAGCCCCAGCAAAGGATCTTTTGGCAGCAAATACTTGCATGTCAAAGAGGCCCATATTTTGATGTACCGAGACCATACCTGTTCCTGCAATACATGCACACATACAGATAGCAGAGTTGCCAGCAGAGTGCTTCAGGCGTCTGAATTTAAACAATAAGTTTCAATGATACAACAGGAGATGACACGCTGAAAAAAACACTGCAATCATTGCCACAGTAAGTTTATCTCCTACTAGAATGTCGCAAATAGAACTGTAAGGAAGAATGGATGCATTCTGCAGATTCAGAACACTATTGCTAAATTCTAAGTTTAAAAGATAAACAAGGCAGCAAGCACATCAAAGTAAACATACACGAATAAACAAGCAGAATTTGGATATGCCACCTACAGTTTTAAATATGCTGCCCAACAGCTAAAGAGCTTAGAGAAAAGTACATTCATTGAGTGTATCGGTGAGAAGGACATCTCAAAAAAGACATTTCTAATTAATTACAATCAACAACTGAGTTACTTAGTCCTTTATAGGATACGCTGGAAGAGCTGTTTTCCTTATACTTTTGTAGACAGCATAGAGCTTCTCACAAATTACTACGAGCCAAGTACACATGTAATTTTAAATTCAGATTAATGTAATTCCCAAGCAAAAATATTTCAGAAAGCCCTTTAGCCTTCCAAAATTTCTTTGTACCTCACCATCTTGAGCAGACAATCCCATCTTCCTAATTTTTTGAGTTGTTCATTAGCTATTATATATTAGGCTGTTTTAATACACAATTAATATCCTACCTATTCTATTAAAGGGCCAGCCTGTGGTTACAATCTACTTTACTCTTCCTGCATTAAAAACAACTGATGTTTACTTTTGTATTAGGTGGGATACCTTCCCAGTGGGCTTCATTACACTGGTTGCTTTCTTTCAATCAGTACTATTTTGCAGTGTTTTTTTAAAAGATAAACCCTAAATGGGAGACCAAGCTAAAAATACCTTTTACACATACAAACCCCAGGATTCCAGTTTATTTCACAAAGAAGAACTAAATCATCATGGTTTCTGCTACTGTTTAGTTTGGGATTATTATTTTTAGTAAAGATGCAACAAATACAACGCTGCAGCTACTTAAAGGCACCTTGCTCTCACACAGTCACCACATCACCCAACTCGGATCATTTGCTTCAAACTGACTGAGACTGCAAGGTCTGCTTAGTTTCAGGGAACACAAACATACTTTTTATTCCCAAAGGCTTCCTTTAGAAATTATTTTATGAAGCACCTGGGGAAAAAAAGACAGCTTAGAAGGCTTTTTTTTCCTTCAGATACCATCTTCGGTAAAAGTTTTTCCACAGCCCTGCTTTGTTCAAATAAGTCCCTCCATCCACATACGCTTCTAGAAGTGCTCTGTCCAGTTTTACCACTATAAACGTCTTAACTTTGTTTATTCTGCTGGGCTTACGTCCTCGCTATCTTCAAGCTGGCACGGACCGAATCTCCTGTGGGCTCGAGTTTCCCTTTCACTGGCTCCACCTTTGCCAGCACCCAGGGCACAGGAGCAGAAAAGAGCCTTTGTTCAGAGCAGAGGAACTGCCTCACACCTCATTTTTGACAGCTTATGGCCGGCATCTCTCTCCTTGATCTTTCTAGTCCCGCGGCTCTTGCCTCTATACAGGCTCCTCTTGACGTAGGTTTAAAAGCACCTAAGCAAGAGCGAGGAGAGGCCGCGTCCCGCAAGGCCGGTGCCGGCGCGGCCGCCCTCCCCTCACGCAGGCCGGCACCGCGCTGCCCGGGGG
>VZZY01019936.1:208257-231790 GCA_013400335.1 Eurystomus gularis | reverse complement strand
GTCTGTCCCGCCGTCCGTCCCGCCGTCCGGCTGCCCGACCACCGCCGCTCTTTCCCCAGGCAGAGGCCTGGAAGGTGCCCAGCCGGGCGGCTCCTGCTTGCAGATCCCCCCATCTCCCGGCCCCGGGTCCCACCGCGCTGTTTAACGTCCTCCCTACGTGCTGTCGTCCCCCCGAAAAAACCTTATTCCTCACTGCAGCTTCACCCCGTGCTGGGCTGATTCTAGAAGCAACCACTACTTATCCTGCCCCGTTTAGCCATTTGTAGTGTCATCCTCTGCTTAGCTGATAGATGTTAAGGGAGGGGGAAGCTGTGGCTGTTTCGGTTTTAATATCAGCTGTATATGATATTTAGCATGGTGAAAGGCTAGTCCCTGTTAGTTGCTCGTACGTTGCTGCTACCTTGCCCTTCCTGCGTGCATTTTATCCACCGTCATCTTCTGCCAACCATGAGCAGGTATTCACCAGTCAGCAATGCAGAGCTGGAGTATTTACATGCAGGACTTTATCAACACGTATTGGTAAATCCCGGCATGAGACAGTCAAACAGCATACAAAGCGATTCCTCTTCCCAAGAACCACTCTGGTCTAACACTGACCAAGAATTCTCAACAAGCAGTTCTGCTTTGGTCACCAAACCAAAAAGTGTATTTTCTGCTTTCTCAGATAGCAAAACCTCTCCAGAATCTCTGGTCTACGGTGTGTTGCAAGCTCCCAGTAGTCAATGCTTGCTCATGGACTGAGAGAGGGAACTCAGAAATCTCTTTATAAGAGCAGAGCTCGATGATTCCTGCATTTATAATGCAAATACCAAAGCCTAGAGCTATTCAAAGTTAATACAGCATCACAGTTTTAGCCTGCTAGACTTCCAACAAGGATATCCCTAACTCTGGTTTTTTTATATATTGGAGCTTATGGAGCAGGTTTTCCTTTAGCTGCTATGAATATACAAATAGTACATCTCAAAATCTTTTCCAAGATGATGCAATCTAGATACTAGCTTAGCACTGCGGGACAAATCTTTTCTCAAGTGGTTCCAGTTTCACTGTGAGAGGAATAAAAGCCAAAGAAGCAATTTCTCATTTTACTACATATCCTACATATCCTATTTTGATGAAATACTTATTACACTGTTAACTCCTGCACCACACCCTCATGTCCATCCACAATTCTAGAGGAAGGAGCTAGTTCAAGTAAGGCCAGCTTTGTTCCACTCAGAAAGACTTTCCTTTGGCACTCTCTAGATGTAAATATGTCAAATTCCTGTGGATAATCCTTTCCTGTCAATACTGCTTAGGCTGGGGTTGGGATGGAGTCCTAGAGTTATGAGTAAGGATGGAAAACATAACAAGTGGAGAAAGACTCAGGGTTACCTTGAAACTTACAATTTTTTTTAGTGCTCTGACTTTCATACAAAGTTCTGGTGTTTTGTTTTCCCCGCCTTTTTGTCTTCTTACCAAACTTGCCATCAATATAGACATGTCGGAGGGGATGCATAATAAGATGCTTAAATATTATTTGCTTTACAGTAATAATTTGAAGCCACACGCAAAACCAGGACTTGAGATGTCTCACCTGTTCAGAGAGACCACTGCAACAGACACAGTCTAAACAAATGAATTGACATCAGTTGTTAGCAGCAGGTAAAAAGAAAACATTGCAGTTCCCGGAGTGTGTTTGGACAGCTCACTTTGGTGTCACTCAGGCCAAAAAATCTTTCCACCAAGTACTTCCCTGCCCTGGAAACTCCAAAACACTCTGTGCAAGGGAGTGGGATCCAACCTGCAAGGTGCTCTGCCTGGGAGCCAGGGACCTGGAGAGGGCAGCAGGCTGCCTCCGAGCTGCGCAGCCTGGGAAGCCTCGCTTGGACAACCACTGCAGAGTGCTCAAAGTCTGTAAATTGAAAACAGTGAGGTCTTAAAATTTCCAGCCAGATGGGAAACTTAGAAATTACAGAGCGACAAGGGTCCAGATCCAGATCCCGCTGAATTCAGTCGCTACACTCCCTTTTCTTCTCCTGGTAAAAAATCAAGGCCAAAGCAGTTTGCCCAAAGCCGCACAGAAAATGTGTAATATACCCAGCAATGTTTTCCAGTACCTAAAGCTCCAAAAATCCTCTCCTTTCCTTCAAGTCCATCAGCAATGGTTACCAGAATACCTAATAGCTAACAGATCTTCCTATATTGAGCGAGCCTCTCCTTTTTGATCTCCCCTTCTTAGAGTCTGGACACATCAGTGTAAGAATATTATCAAAGGAGGTAGTACTGGTCTTTATGGTTTATTGTTTAAATAAATACGGTTTATGGTGTTGGGGAAGCAAGCTCGGCCTCAGGGCGTATTTACTAGGTCTTTCTGTTCAAAAAGATGGCAAACATTAATGGTACAGACAGCCCAATGCTCATTGTTAAGCTCCAGAGTACGTATCTAACTGAGGGACAGCCTTCTTGGTGCTACTGCTTCCAGCCACCGCAGTTTCAGGCAGAGCAGCTACACTGGTACATGCTCAGCTGATGCCTTCAGACATTCCATCATCAAAACAGAAGGGATATTTAGTGATGTAAATGTAGCTCCCCGAATGAATGAAGCTGTTGTTATACCTGCATCATGTGTTGTTGGGGGTTAGGTTTTCTTTCCTTTCGTTCCTTTTTACGTATAGAATTTTTTCCCATAAGCTGCTAGGAAACTAACAACTGAGTACTTAAGAAAGAACAAAAGCCTGGGGAGGAAAGCATCTGGTGGCAGTTTCTCTTATCTGGGAGTTTCTCTCAGAGGGACAGAGGTATCACGAGAATTGGGCTGGTGAAAGGCGGGGCTGGGGCAGCTGCGGGTCTCTTTTTGCTCTGAGCTTCGGAGGAGAGCCGTCAGTCGTTGCTGCCGCTGGACCACACCCCCTGCCCGGACCTGCTTTTCTTCTGCCATGGGGTGAACCTCTGCTTGTGAGAGCAGCCGCTGAACTGGGACCTTNCCCGGCCCGGCCCAGCCGCCATGGCCACGTGCTGCCGGAGCTCACGCCACAGCGCCCCCTGCAGCCGCGGGGGAATCATCGCCGGGAGCCACCAGCGCCCCCTGCCGGCTGTGACCATCACTACAGCGAAGGGAAAGCGCCTCAGGCCAGAGGGCTGGGACCGGGCTCCTGGTTCTGCTTGTGGTTAATGTTGGAGTAGTTGTTGTTTGTCTGCTTTAATAGCCATACTAGTAAAGAACTGTTATTCCTATTCCCATATCTGTGCCTGAGAGCCCCTTAATTTCAAAATTACAATAATTCGGGGGGAAAGGGTTTACATTTCCCATTCCAAGGGAGGTTCTTGCCTTCCTTGGCAGGCACCTGTCCTTCAAACCAGGACATGTACATAACACCATCAAGCAAAGGTTCAAACCCTATCCTAACAGGCACTGGATGAGAAGACTTAGCTAGGCACCTGTCCACTGCAGTGCTCTGGGCACCAAACCACTCTCACAACAGCGTATTCTGTAGGATTAAATGTGGACTTCAAGCACCCTATTTTATCATTTTTGCCTCATTCCCACCCTAGATTTCTAACTTCATACATCCAGGTCTCAAGATGGTATTGTTCTTAGCACTTTCATTAAGTATTACATATTCTTAGGGTGCTATCTAAGAGAGGGGAAACCCCCTCGGTTCTGTCTAATGTGTCTAACATTAAAAAATATTATATGCAAGAGCAGTTCTGTCTAATGTGTCTAACATTAAAAAATATTATAAAAAGAGCAGCTTTTCCATTCAGGATGAAGATATTTGTATTGCTAAATATTGCCCTACTAAGCTTTCGTGAACATGAGATCGATGGAAGGATAATTAATGTTTGCTGGCATCTGAGTCCTTACAGATAATTAACTGAGGTGGTAATAACCTCTTAGACCCATGAAAAAAACCTCTGTACTTGAATGCGTTCAGTGATCAAACTGCATTACAGCATCCCAGAGGAATGTCACAGCCAGTTCCAGTAACTGCAGGTTGGTGGCACAACTGGGAAAAGCCCTGTATCTCCTCCCTCAGTCACTGGGGTTTTAAAGCTGCGGCAGCTGTAGAGACAGCAGGATGACTCCTCGTGGCTGCCTTTGGGTTCAGGGGAACCTCCTTTGATTATCACACATGCACTTTTGGGTTATCCTGTAACAACATGGGGAAAAATTGAGCTGTGGAGTTGTAGGAAGTGAGTGTGCATTCGTCCTTTGTGTCACTGTTCCCTCCCTTCAATGTATAATCACATAAGATAGTACCTGCCCAGAGGAGCTAAAAGCTGACTTTTAGGTGTTGCTGCACCTTCCTCTGCCTGTCTTCTGTGGGATCACATATTTCATGTGATATTATTCGAGGCCCACAGACACGGATAGGTCCTTCTCTGTTGATTTATGTAGCAATTGGATGAGTTGTGTGTGGGCCAGGGACACGGGAAGATGAAGAATTCAGTTACAAAGCAAAATTTGCAAGGACCAAATAGAATAGATACCTAGTGCTTTCCAGGCTCCAGCCCATTACATATTTTTCAGGGTTTTGGGAGCTTTATTAGTGTATAACTTTTTCTAGGGCAAAGAATCTTCTGTTTCTTCTGTCCATTCATTCAGTATGGACAGGGAATACTTATAATCCAGTTATTTATTAAATACAACCCTCAAAAATAGTTTTTGGTTCAGGTCATGGAAGATCAAGGACTTTAAGCATTGCAACAAAGCGCTCCAGAAGTGCTGGCAGCTCCATAACGCAAGACAGAAATCATGTGTTTGAACTTTCTAGAATTAGTGTATTTTCACCCAAGTCCACAGGAATTACCAAGGGTTGGGTGAGGGGCTGCATTCAGATTTCACTCATTTGTTCATCTGGTTTGGGGGATCACGTGTAATTTTGCTGTTGTGGTAGAAGCTCTGCAAATACTGTTGGCAGAGAAGTATGTGTCTCATACCAATGTCTTGGGTCCTGCCCCTTGCTGCATGTGTCCTGACTCGCTGCTTAACACGGCTCAGTGATGCAGCTTTTGTGTGTGGGGAGGTCGTCCCCAAATCTCAAACAGTTGGCATAAAGGTTTAATCTATCCAGGAGTTCTACTGCATTGCCCTTTGTTCAAATCCTCATTTGCCTTCACTTGCCTTCACAAAGCTCTTCAGTTTCCTTAGGTTTGCTATTTTGTATTCATTAGAACTGGCAGAATTTACTGCTTTACCTATAAAATTAATTCAGTAACAGGGCTGCTGTTTCAAATGGTTGCACAGAGCTAAATCCCTGTTTGGTAAAGTATTTGAACTATAAAAAGAAGCACATGTATTAAAAAGAGGTTTTGGATTGCTGTTTATTATTCCTTTCAATTGCTCTCATGTCACTGTAACAAAAAGTTACCCTGTGCCTGAGGAACAATGAAATGAGTCTAAGTACTTCCAGTCTTCACTGCACAATCTGGGTTCAGGACTAGGTGTGCTTTTTAGCATTGGCAAAGGAGAAGTGTTTCCTGGATGAAATGTGGAGGCAAGTTTGTCTCAGGATAATGGCTGACGGTAGTGATCTACATTTCATTCCTGCAAAAAGGAATCAAGAACACAACAAGCAAATGTACATCGCCCCATTCTTCAGTCAATCCAGCTGACCTCACCACCGTTGCCTGCAGAAGGGAACGGAGTTTCAGAGGGTGCAGTTATCTTGAGTGTAAGCCCGAACTTCCTTCACACCTAAACCATTTGGACAAAAGTCTGTGCTCAGGAGTAGGGTTTAGTACGTATTTGGGCAGAGGAGCCCACAGGAGCTTCTTTCCTTCCTCCCCTTCCAATCTGCATCCAGAAAGCAGAAGCAGTGATTTACTATGGATTTATATAGGCAAAGGGGGATTGGGGGCTCAGGCTAACAACTAACTCTCCCATCAGCACAGTTAAAGCTCCCAGCCAAAGTGCTTACTCCCAATTCAAAGTGCTTAGGTCCCTCTGAAGTTTGTACTGAGTAAAGATAAACACATCCTGAAGTGCTTTGTTAATATCACAGGGATGGGCTTGACACAGTGACCCGGTTTGAGAGAGGAGTTCTCTACTCGAAATGAAAAAATCTAGTCACTAGGTGATTTATTAGTCCCTCTTCAATGATACTTTTGTTTTAAGAGGGCTTCAGTTACCCTCTGCTGACTGGAATTTTTCATTTACGTTGGAGAAGTATTGCTCCTTGACTTGAAAAATGACTTCCAGTGAGCCATAAATGCTGCGGGCCTCATCCTGTGGCTTTGGCCATGACAGCTCACCACCGGTCACTTTGCCACAGGATCCTTGCTGTTCTCTCCCTGTTTTCTTTTTCTTGCCTTATGCTTTACACGTGTTTGTAATTAGCTTCTTTTTTGGTTTTGTTTTGTTTTTTTAAGTTGCCTTGTTACATCTCCCTCTGTTCCAGGCTGTCAGCTATGGGCTTCTCTGTGTTTAAGTCCCAGGCATTCCTCATCAATGCACTCGCTGAAACGCTTTTATGGGGGAGAAATCCTCTTCCCACATTGTTTCCAGTACAGCGAGGTAGAGAGAGTCCTCGCAGTCAAAGAAAATTCCCTCTGGGGAAAGATCCTAAGTGCAGTGAAAGACTCAAGACCACCAAGTAACCTGCTCTCAAAAATAAAGGCAACATGTAAGGTGTGGCTGAAATTCTTCTTGTGCATTTTGATCTTAGAGATTATTATATGCACATTTCTACCAATGAAACCCCTGTCTGGCTGGTTTTTTTAGTATCCTTTGCAGTTACCAGGGAAAAATGTTCAGTGTCTCTAATGCAGGTTCTATCAGTACATTTATTCAAAACAACCGTTTTCTTTAATATGAGTCCTGATCTTGTGGAGAATCTTGCAGCTTCCTGCGCTTCCACCACAGTATTGCTCTAACTTATATTAACCCTTGGTAGGGAACCATGTGGTCTGTCTGTTCTTAGCCTGCCTTCTCCTGCTCCTTTCATTAGCAGTATTGGCTACAGACAAACACTGTTTTTCAAGGCAGTTCAACTCAATTTACTGTTTTCAAAGTCAAAATTAAACCATTTTCAAGTAAATTTTTTACTTATCAGAGAAACTCTTGCACACTTACAAACAAGAAGAAAACAGCACATTGTTATGATGCGCTAGTGATGTTAAATGTCTAAATGTGAGTAAACAGCTGTGTGGGAGACCCTCTCAGAGCACCCGGGTGCCGCCGGGTGCAGAGCTCCATTGCTGCCTGGTCACCCTGGTGCTCTGTTCCAGCAGCAGCAGGCAAAGGGACTGCAGTGCCCTTGGGATGGGAGGTAATGCTGAAGCCCCTAACTCTGCAGCTTGCTTTGCTGAGACATGAGAGCCCTTTCTCATCCTCTGGCAGTGTAAATGTACAGTGTAAATGTAAAAGTTTAAACAATTCCATAATCAGCCAAGATCTTGCATTACTTAAGATGTTACGTAGAACAGGTCTGGCACTGTCTGTCTTTGGGCAAAACATGTTGATTAACTGCCTCTTGCTATCCCAAATCCCATAGTATTCTCAAACTGGGGCAGAATTTCCCATTTGCTGCCCTAACAATGCATAGGAAGGCTGGCTTCTGTTGACCAGGATTTCTGTGGTGATTTAATATATCATATGAGTAATTCACACATTATTTGCTAAAGAGCAAGTGGATCTCTGAAGAAGAACACTGATGACTTTTTATAAATACAATGTAATTATAAACATGTGTAAGTCTTCCCAAATACAGGGATATATTGCAGTTATCTTTCTGGCTGATTTGCCTGAACAGATTTGGACAGATCTTCAACACCCTGATAATATCTTCTGACAGTGCCTGAAATTCTCCTTATATTTCCTTACATCTTATATAGGATAATGGGAGTTCTGCCTGGGGATCTTTCCACAGCCTCCAGCTCAGCTACTGCAATAGCAATGAGCAGTACTTGGTCCTGTGGGAGTAACAGTGAGTCTTGCTTCATGCAAGATTTAGGCTTCAGCTTTGTGCTGAGACTTCTTCAAAGAGCCAGGAAGAGCAAGGTTTCCAAACCTCACTGCAACCCTAATGGGATTCAGTCCTCCAGTTCCCCACGGTGGCTGTGAACTCCCACTCTCAGCTCTGTATCTTGCTATTTGCATAATGTTCACACCCCATGCTGCAGCTTGGCTAGCATCAGTCTCTACGAGGCAACTAGTCTTTGGCTGTCATGAAAAGCTGCAATTTAGTTGATGTGTCCAAAGAAAACATGGGAAAGACATCAGAGTAAAGAAGGAAATAAAGAGCAAATCAGGTAACAACACTCATCCTCAGCATTGCCTTGAAAGAAATAAGTTAGATGTAGAGAACAGAAGGAGCAGCCACCAACTAAGTAGGTCAGGTTACCAGCATGAGACTAGACAGTGATAGTAGAAATGGTGATCAGATATGCAAAGCTTTTGAGATGCAGATTTTAATTCCCCTGGTCAATGGCTCCAGATGTTCTCTAGCTAGTGGGGTAGATGTTTTTTCTACTGTAATCCTGCTTTCTCCTCTAGGTTTCCCTTATAGTAAACTTTTTATTAATGCCCTTAACATGAGGCACAAAAGTCTTCAAACTAACACCTGTTGCATCTATTTTTATAAGCCAAGGGACTGATCGGTTCCACAGAGGGTTCAAGAATAAAACATATTTAGGAGCCACAATGGTTTTCTATTAACTTTATGTTTCTTCTCCTTTCAAAGCTTGGGACTATATAGCCTATATATGCCACCTGCCGCTGCTCCTTTTGGACATAAACCTCTCTTTGTTTAGGTCCTTTAACTCAGTGCCAGATTCTGCTCACGCTTGTGCCCGTGTAAATCCAAAATAACTCCTTGGGCACTAATGATGCAATTCCAGGCTCTCTCTGGGGTAACTGAGAATAGGAGCTGGCTCTTGTCGGTTCAAATTTACCCTTGATGCAACTTCATTGAGGGTGAAGGAGCTGCCATGAGGCTATTTTGGCCTCACTGCCCCATGACACTAAGTGTTTCCTGCAGGCTGCAAACAGTTTGAATGCTGTCCAGCCAAACGTGAGTAGAGCAGGTCACATATCTCTCAGAAAGCTCTGGAGCTAAACTGGGTCAGCAGAGGCATGACAGTCCACAGCAGCTACAGAGTGGCCTGTGTTATTTATGTGAAGGAAGGAAAATATGTGCAGACACATCCATCCAAACCTGTAACTGGAAGTGACAGAGGTGAAGGGAGTTCCCCGCTCTGCTCTCTCATCAGACATCCTCAATAATAACCCCTGACGGAGAAAGCCTCTTCCTGGGCAGCTGCAGATTTAATTTTGGTCTTTGTCCAGCCCAAGCAGCTCAGATCTCTAAAGAAGTGGATTTTCTATACAATAGGGGTGGGATGCACCGAAGCGTGAGGAGGAGGCGGGACACCAGGTGTCTATGAATGAGCTAACGAGGAGCCCAAACTGCCTCTGTATCCCTCCCCTGCCCCCTTGTTCTGCCCTTGGACTG
This sequence comes from Eurystomus gularis, assembly GCA_013400335.1. Lineage (NCBI taxonomy): Eukaryota > Metazoa > Chordata > Aves > Coraciiformes > Coraciidae > Eurystomus > Eurystomus gularis. The sequence goes on along the minus strand of VZZY01019936.1, from coordinate 222,356 downwards.
TAACACGGAGCTGCACAATGAATCAGTATTAGCCGCGGCGCAGCTGCAAGAGGTCAGGCCCTGCACTTTTGTACGGGCGTCTTTAATTTAGGCTCCTCAGGGACTCATTTTTCAACCGATGAGAGGGCTAATGCTTGAGCTATCAGGGGAAATGACATCAGTTGGTGAGAGGACAGGCGTTTTAGAAAGGCAGCTGGTACTTTAACCTCTCCTACCACACCCTCGGTGTGATGCTTAGGTAGCCTTTTCTGATTTGGTCTCTTTTTAGTATCCTCCATAAAGTCAATAGCCCAAATCCACTCACCTATTCTGCCACTGATTTTCAGGAATGCAAAACTTAGGAAAATAGGGAATTGCTTTTGGTGGTACTCAGTGGAAGGTTATGTCCAGAGACACAAAATCTGCCAGTAAAATAGGCAGATATAGATGTATGCTTTTTGCTAACTCCATCATAGGGAGAGTTAGATTATCTACATTCTGGTCTACTATTCCAACCACTAAATATTAAGCCCTTTTGATGTGCTCTGATGCTTTACAATGCTGCTTGCTACTTGCACACTATCATTTCCTACCTAGTTTTATTGACATGGCCTGTGTTATTAACCGCAAGCTATTTCTTCAGGGAAAATTATGTTGTCCAGCCAACCCACAAGGAAGGGAAGGGACGCCTCATGCACATAGAGCAGGACTCCTCTGTTTCCAGTCTCTGGACAATTAACAAGTAGCATTAATGAACTGCTGGTAGGTAGGTGGCTGGAATGGTGCTGGCTGTGATGGTGTCAAGAGGGAAATGCCGGTAAAGGCAACAGGGTAATCCTCAGCACCGGGAAAGAGATATGCACTGCAGAAAAACATCCACTCTAAGGAGCCAGTTACTGGATGTGGGCACTGAAGGCTTCACTGCCTTCTCATTGAGGCCAAGAAAACCTGAAGTAAATGTAAAAAAAAACCAGAGGAACAGCACCTGCAGCAAAACTACAGTGAAGTAGGAAAGGAAACAGGCTACGAAAGTTGTTATCTAGCATCTGTGCTGAAAAGCAAAAATAAAAATTTCCACCGCTTACACTGGTATAAATTAGTATTATTCCTACCAAAGTAAAAGGACTTACACTGGCATAAACACAAAGAGAAATGAGGTCTCATAAAGAACAGCAGTCTCCGGATTAAATCTATTGCTGGTGTAAGTACATACATTCCACAGACCTCAAAGGAGCCATGCCTGTTTGTACCCATGGTGAATTTGGTTCATTTTCCCCAGAGGCCTTTTTCCATTTTAAATATAATGTGCATGCAGATGGCTAGAGCTGCAATGGGGTGCCCAGCTTTGTATTAAAACAGGCAACTTGACTTTGGCTTGAATATAGTGATGTGCTTCACTGGGATTACATTTTCAGAGCTAACAGTGAGCAATATTTCAACTCCTTGTGAGCTTTGGCTTTCAGATCCTCAAGCATCATGATAAGCATAAAAGTATGTTTAATACTGATGGCTAATATTCACACAATCCCTACTATAGCTATTTAAGCAGTATGAGCTTGCATGTGTACATACATACATATATGTAGATATAGTTTTTATATATTCATAGATATGCTGCTGTTTGTTACGTCATGGATGCATTTGCACAAATCCACAGAATTATTATTACTTATAATAAATTATAAAATTATAAAAATGTGGAAATTACACACTGCCATGTGTTTTGGCTCAATTTATCTGCTTTCCTTCAGTGTCAATCTAGCCTTCACTTCAGGAGTGCTGAATAGCCACTGCTGCCATCAAACGCTGTGGCAGCCATGTATAATCATCTCCTCTGAAAATGATATTTAGCCCCCACAGGCTTCCTTATAGTGGCTCCTGATCTGTTGGTGCTTCTCTTCTTTTCAAATAAAGATATTCCCATTATACATCTGTAGTATCTTGCTAGAGGATGAGTCCAACAACCACATCACTGGCAGCTGCTGGTTTTGAAATGGGACTTTGCAAAGCTTCATCTCAGACTTCACCTCAGGCCCCTTTCAGCCTTGCCTGTCATGCTAAGAAATGTATTTTTGAAAGTGTATCTCTGTCATTAGGAATGCTGCATCTTCTGCTGCTTTTCCAAACAGCTGCACCTCAGGCATCTCTGGCTGTGTTGCAAGTTTGCAGGCAGGTGAACAGAGTGGCCACTGAGCACCTGCTTTATTAATTACAGAAGCATTAGCTCATGCAGAAGAAGGTGACCTTTTAGTCCTCCTGGGGCTCTTTTCACCTGAGCAGCCCCCGTGAAGGGCAGAGATGCCTTTGGCTCCCCTGTTCTGGAGGTAGAAGGGAGCTAATATTCCTGTGGCACCGCAAAAGGTCAGCGATGAACACAAGCCTCAGTGTCCTCGTTTTTGGTCAGGAAGCAAGTAGGGGTCATTGCCTGAGACCTAATGATACCTACAATTGATGAATGCAGTGATTAAAGGGGTACATGATAGCTGAGAGGCACATTACACAGCTTATCTTTCTATGAGCTAATTATCACAGATGCAAGGGCTTTTCTCCTGCATTGAAACCCACTTAAATCAGTTTTATGCACAAGTAGCCTGATGATCTGGTCTCAGGAGCAGTACTTTTAGTCTTTGTATGAGTCAGATTTGTGGGTTCAAATAAGCTACGACCAGGACAATACCAGTGGCTTGGGCTCTTATACTATATGCTTATGTGTTCCTGAGGACCGTGTTGGGGGCCAGATTTTACAAGGAACATCCCAGTCAATCCCTTTGCCAGCAAGTCTTTTTGTGGCAGGGGAGAACTTGAGCAACTGTGTTGTTACAGCCCCCTCTCCATCATAAGAAGATTTGTATGAAGACCTTTCACTGACCATTTACAGGGCAATTTTACACCAGGAGCCTTTCACGGAACCAGGAACCAGAACCTGTCTTCATCTCTGATCACATCCCCTTTTATAGCTGTTCAAATCTGATTTATAAATTCACACAGATTTTTTATTTTTTAGGAAGAGTAAATTCTGCTCAAAAAACATTAAAACATCTCTCCTACCACTGATTCTTGATACTACTTCCCAGTGAAAAATTCAGCAAAGGCCTATCACTCTGTGCCTAGACCGCTCCTAATGCAGCTAGGTTCTGGTTCACAGCTCAAGACATCTGCTCACCCACAACAGCAGATGAGCATTAAGGTTTTGTCAGTCTTCTGACAGCCTTGAGTGCAACACATCTAATACTGTCGTCACTCACACTCTGTCCAGCTTCAGTGATGTTAATCCCAATTTACATCCAGGTTTGCACGCTGAAAATAATATTTGCTGCTTGAAAGACTGTAAAATCATTGAAAAATGTTGCTGTGCAGCACTGCTCTATTATAATTTTGCAGACAGATTTTTCCACAGATGCTCAGCCACTTGGTGGTGCTACAGAAAGGGTCTGCTTCTCTTTCTAAAGCAAAGCAGGTTTCTTCTCTTGCATCAACTGTAACCAGAGATCACATTGATAAAGCCGTGGCAAGAAATATCTTTCTTCCTTTCTCTTTTCTCATATGAGTATTGCCATTGCAATGGTCAGGTTGAAATCAAACCAAAATCATTTCCCTCTATTGGATATTTGATCTACCTGCTTCCAATGGAGCTGAAAACTGCAGGAGAGGGGTTGTCCTGGGAGATTTCACTGATTCAAAAGTGAACGTGCCCCACACCACCTTATGCTTGCTTTCCTTGATGATCCAGCACTAATTTTGTGTTTCTCTGGCATTACCCCTTGCAAGAAAGCAGATGTTCAGATCACACATTCAAGAGTTCATGCTAGAGTGACACAGAGCAGAGGATGTGTGTCACTCGGTGCAAAACCCAGCGAGATCTGGGCACCAACACCCGTCTGCAGAAAACCCCTTCAGCTCCTTGGAAAACCCCAGGCATGCTCTGTAAGGGCCATCTGGAACACAGGGATGAAAGGTGAAAACCCTCCTTTTTATTAAGCCAGGGCAGAAAAGCGACGAAAGGCCTGATGAAGCAGTTCTTGAGCTTCATGTCTAGGTCCTAAAGTGGAAATACCCATAACAGGCCTGCCACATCTGCCCCAGAAAATGAGATTGGGTTGGGGAGCAAGGGAAGGGAACAGAAGCAGGGAGGGATGAGACAAAAGACTTCAGACAGTATCATGGCAAGGGACGATGAATGCAGAGGGAGAAGATTAGTTTTTCCAGCTGTTTTGCAGCAGCATCTCGTTGATTCTAGGCAGCCTAACTGGTGTCATCTTCATATGCTTCGATACCGGCAAAGGCTCCTGTGCATGGAGCCCTTGCAGAGATTAGCACAAGCTGAGGTAAAGTGAGAAGGACTTGGCCTTGCTAAATCAATGGGAAGTATGCAGAGGTCACGTTGCTCCTCTTATTAAATCTCAATACTTTTTTCATCTCAGTAACAGACCTTCAAACATGTTCTTTAAAAATGAGTGTCTTGTTCCATTAAAAATAAATCTGTTTCGTTCTTATAACACAATTAGTGTCAGCAAAGCATTCTGCAGATCCAAGAAGATTTATTTTTGTATAATTCTTGGGAGGCAGGAAAGAGTATTCTAGTTCTGGAGGAGAGATAAGGAGACACAAGTTTTAAAGTGTTTTTAGGCCCTGGGCCAGATTTTCCTATTTGACATAGCTCACAGAGGAGAGGGAGGCATCTCTTCAAGCCTCTGTGGACTTGCTGGGGAAGGTAGCTCTTTCCCACAGTTACAGTATCACAGTATCACAATATCACTCTTTCCACTGGTTAGAAAAAACCCTGCAGATCATCGGGTCCAACCATTACCCCAACATTACCACATCCACCACCTAACCCTGTTCCCCTGTCCCCCCATCTTCACATCCTCAAAATCTCAGCAAGGATATTGGTTCAGCCACCTCCCCAGACAGCTTGGCCCAGTGCATGACAACCCTCAAACCATGTGTCTGAGGGCCTTGTCCAAAGGCATCTTGAACATTGTCAGGGTTGGTGCTATAACTGCTTCCCTGGAGAGCCTATTCCAGTGCTCCACCACCCTCTGGGTGAAGAACCTCCTTCTAATATTCAACCTAAACCTCCCTTGACACATATTCCTACCATTCCCTTGGGTCCTGTCATTGGTGACCAGAGAGAAGAGATCAGTGCCTGCTTAGCCCCACTCCCTAGTGAGGTAGCAGTAAGCTGCGATGAGGTCTCCTCTCAATCTCCTCTTCTCCAGGCTGAACAGACCTAGTGACTTCAGCTGTTCCTCATATGGCATCCTCTCTAAACCCTTCACCAACTTTGTGGCCCTCCTTGGTACACACTCCAGTAGCTTTAGCATTACCCAAAGCATTGTGCACTTTTGGACTGACATGGAGAAGCTGGCGGCATCAATGTTTTGCCTTGCTCCTCCCTGTAGGACTTGTGGCTTGATCTTCTCTTAAGATCTTTTGTCTTCTTGGAGTTGTTGAACTGTGACTATCGATGGCCTCAGTGCAGGCTGGAGAAGCCTAGGGTTGGCTGTCGTGTGGATCAGCTAGCATCAGCTCCAAAGAAAATGACCTGCCATCTTAGCATAGCAAGAACATCCATTCCCTGCCTCAGCCCTGACACTCACCCTGCTGTGGGCACAGCAATGAGGACGGCATTGGAATCAGAAGGGCTGTCATCATCCTCAGGGCATGAGGGGGTGGTGTTCTCTGCTCCTCTGTGCCTGCTATGGGGGTTTTGGAAATCTGCAATTCCCTTTATACTGCATGAGAAGCACAAAGGAAACACAAGGGAGCCACGAAACCTTCCCCCTCACAATTCCCTAGCCAGCAAAATGAAATTTTCATGCATAATGAGGCTTTGATCAAGTCTGTCACTTAGCCAATTTGCTATTGATTTAAAGAGTTCTCTCTGCTAGCAAATAGGCATAAAAGATGGGATTTTTAAAAGATCTAATGGAAAATTGTATTTGGTTCTTGGGCATCTACACGCAAACAGATTCATTTTCCATTTAACTGCTTTTTTGTAGTTTGCTGCCCCAGATTTCTGGGTATGTCTTTTCCCTGAGAAAGTCATGCTGTATCATTGGTACACAGCCTAAAGTCATAATATTCTGCTTACATCTTTCTAATCACTTGTCATAAAATGATTATATTGCCATTAACAGTTTTTATTATTTGACCTGATTTTATTTACAAGTCATAGACAACAGCATTTTCTAAAGCCAGGAAGTGGCTGCAGACAAATGAAAAGTAAACAAAATAAAGCTAAAGGAAGCTGGCAACCTCCGCACTGAATCAATTTTCTAATTTAGTATTGTTTTGACTTCAACAAACTAATGATCAGTGAAGGAAAAATACAGCCAGTCTTACAGCTATGAAGCCATGATGCACACTATGCTGAATTCCAGTATTTCAGTGGGAACTTAGAGGGATGTGGGGAGCAGGAGATGATTTCTGAGGGCTGGATTGTGTCCCTAGCATGGAGCCTGTACCAAGGAGTGAAGTTCTCCACCGCTCCCCAAAACACCTCCAGGAGGGGAAAGGGCTGCCTTTCAGGAAGGCATGATTCAGCCCTTGCTCCCCTTTGTCTATGGAGGGAAGGAGGCTGCCGGCCAGCCTGCAGCACATGGGAAAGAAGGAATAGAGAGCCATGTTGCCATCTATTTCCAACAGATTTGTCTCCTAACAGGAGTAAGGTGGCACACGTTGCCCTTTTCTCCCTTAGACTGAACCGCATACCTACACTGCCTGACCAGGGTTGTACCCAAGGAAGTGTTGCGTGTTATCAGTTAAAAATACTGAATAATGTCCTTTCTGATGAGATACATTGTATATCGATCATAACATGGTAGATGTTACATTCTAACTATTGTGGGGTCCATTTTCAGTAACTAGGCAGGATTTGCTGTCATTATCTCAGATATCTGCTGGTCGGTGACAGTCATGGGGAAATGCTTGTATAGATGGATGTATCCAAAGGCATGAACGTCCAGTAACTCATTGATGCTACATGCAGCATGAGTTTTAGCATAACATCTTGTACTTAACCTTCTTCAGTCTAAGAAATATATATATATTTAAGAAAAAAAAATATATACTTGCATGTCTTTTTTACTCCCTATATTATTGGGCTAGCCTTATCACAGAATGACAGAATTGCCCAGATTGGAAAAGACCTTTAAGATCATCAAGTCCAATCATTAACCTAACACTGAAAAGTCCAAATACAATGCTTTTATTTCTAAGAAAACTTGTTATGCATCCAAATAGCTGCATGAAAAGAGCTATACAATCTAGAGACACATCCACAGACCTCAACATCAAAACAAACATCTTGTGCAAAACATACTTTTGGTTTTCTTCATCACAGGCATCAGTGCAATGAACGCCACACAAAAGCCACAACTGAGCCTAAAACACCGCTTCTTGTAGGATCTACCCAGTGGCTGTGATATCTCCATTTGATTGGACTGGGCAGGAAATCCCAGAGTCCTGGAAGGATGTATCTGCCCCATCTCATCCATGAGTCATCCAGGATGAAGGGGTCACAATGGCAAAAGTTCACGCTTCCCCATTATATTCCCACACAAATATCTCTGAGTGGAGGCCCCTGCGGTGCACAGCTCCCCAGCATGGGCCGGCAGCCCCTGGCAGGATGCCCCCGAGCCCATCAGCACCTCGGCTGCCTTTCGCTTCCCCCCTCCACACGCCGGCTGCCTCCCAGCCCCAACCCAACCGGTGGCCACACAGCTCCACCCTTTTCCGCCACAACCCACAGGCATCGCCAAAGTCTGCCCGTGTTTACCGTCTGAGGGCTTGAGGTTGCAGTGCCAAAACCCAACGCTAAGACACCCTGCTTGCATGCACCATTGTGCTGGCAGAGCTGGGGCCAGAGGCGTTGTGAAATGGTGTCTGGTGGATGACTGCTCTCAGTGACACTCTGGAGAAGCCATAAGCTATGCCAAGAACAGTCGCTCCATGTGTGGGAGTTGGTGGTGGACAAAATGGGCCAGGCAGAGATCCGGCTGCCTACACATGGCCTAACGTGCCATGGTTGAAAGTGATGCAGCCAGTCAGCCTCTCAAAATACGGGCAAAAAAACAGAGGCAGCGGAAGGGAGGCAACCAGGGGCAACGAAAGGAAGTGATGAGAGGAGGGGAGAATGCTGCTGAGAGACTTAATTTTTTAACTTTTGTTTTGCAGTTTGCATTGGTGAGATGTTCAAGCCAGCGCCTGTAGCCTGCCGCAACTCCCTGCTCACGATGATGAAAGCTTGCAATGTCAGTTTTCCTTATTGTCGCCTGCTGATGTATGTGGACTTTAATCACAGCAGGATAAATGTGCAAGGGGAGGGAGCAGGGCTGGTAGTTTGGATTGTATGGCTCATTTATTTAATAAAAATAATACATAAATAACAAAATAAACACACCACACAGAATTTTACCAAAAGAATATCTAAGCTGAAGGAGAAATAGGAAAGCAACAGGAGAAGAAGGAATTGTGTGTGCTCAATCCTTCTGGAAACCCTGCAGCAGAAGAAACCCTGAGCCTCAACTCTTACATTTAAGTTTTCTCTGCTGTTCAGTTTGGGTTGTTTCTTCTCATTTCTCAGTGGTGTTGAGTGCCCCAGTTTAGCAAGAGTGGTGAGGAGCTCAGTTATCACCCAGAACTGTGGAGTATAGAAAAGCAGATTTTACATGGATAAATGTAAAATGGATAAAATCATGTGACATAAGTGTGCAGGCACAAAAATGCATATGCAAATGAATTTTCAGATCTGGACATGTAAATTCAGCAGGCAATTTGTATCCTCCATGCTATGATTATTCCAGTTCCAAGCAGTAGAAGAAATAATGAGTATCACAGGAAAAAAGGTAACACTTTCATTGTCCAAATTCTCAGTGAAAGCCACTGAAGCAAAGGCCTTAGGCTTGGAAATGGAATTTTGAAAGATGTGTTATGGACCTGATTGAAGCATTGTTTTAATAGCAAACTGACATCTGTGGGATGCAAATAAGACACGCCTCAAAAGACCGCTACTTGTCATGGTAAAGTTTTTCATATGGCTCATTACAGAGAAAATCAGCATTACAGTCTTAATCTTGAACTTGCGTGACTCCTGTAATTTTCATAAGCATGCAATTCCAAGGATTGGATGTGATCTGCCAGGGCAGATAATATGCAGATATCTGCTGCAGGAAACAGATGGATGCCAGCCGTCGCTGCCAGCCGCCTCTTTTCTAAAGAATAATCCCTATCATTGAGTGGAGCACATTAACACGCTTTCACTTCATCAGACCAAAAAGCTCTCTCTCAGCAGGTACTTAGAGGAGAAAGTTCAATCCAGAGAGTGTCTTCCAGTTTTGCCTGCCAGCATCTTCCAAATAGCTGCAGTTATATCGTCTTAGATTTGCAGACTAGGACAATGCTGAGCACTTCAGCTTGGTTCAGCAAATGCGTACGCCTCTACTTAGCTTGGTCATCATGAGCACTCAAAGCAACTCAATTGACTTTAAGGCTATAGTTGAGTGTTTCCCCACATGCAGACTAGAGCCCAGCAGAAAGGACTGAAACCTAAGAGAGCAGCATATTAGTGTAAGAGAACACGTCTGCTGCATCCAGGGCCTGTACTTTAGTACTCATTTCTCCTCTTTTCCTCTCTCTTATGCTGTAGGGAACAGCCAAAGATGGTATTCCAGCTCCATAACAGCACCCCTGGAACCACCTTACCTTTGTAAGGGTGGTAGCAACACTGTTGAGCACTTTACAAACACTGAAGAGTGTTTATGAGCAAAAAGTCTGTGTACAAATGACACCATCTCACCAAGTTAAGCTGCAATATGTATAAGTGTTGCACAGAAAGTACCTGGCCTCAGTTTGTAAAATCATAGAATCATAGAGTTGTTTTGGTTGGAAAAGACCTTTAAGATCATTGAGTTCAACCATTAACCTAACACTCCCAAGCCCACCACTACACCATGTCCCTAAGCACCTCTTCTACACATCTTTTAAATACCTCCAGGGATGGTGACTCCACCACTGCCCTGGGCAGCCTGTTCCAATACTTGACAACCCTTTCTGTGAAGAAATTTTTCCTAATGTCCAATCTAAACCTCCCCTAGTGCAACTTGAGGACATTTCATCTTGTTACTAAGGAGAGGAGACTGATCCCCACAGTATTTGTAGCAAGTATCTTTGAAATCCAGTGTGGGCTTTGTTTTTTGGTTTTGTCGGATTTTTTTTTTTTTTTTTGAGCTAAATACACTGAATGAATGAACCAGCAGGAGTAGGGAGGTGATTGTGCCCCTGTACTTGGCACTCGNTGGGTTTGTTTAGTCTAGAGAAGAGGAGACTGAGAGGAGACCTCATTGCCCTCTACAACTACCTAAAAGGAGGTTGTAGCGAGGCTGGTGTTGGTCTCTTCTCTCAAATTAGTAATGATAGGACGAGGGGAAATGGCCTCAAGTTGCGTCAGGGGAGGTTCAGATTAGATATTAGGAAGAAATTCTTCACTGAGAGGGTAGTTAGGCACTGGAATGGACTGCCCAGAGAGGTGGTGGAGTCACCATCCCTGGAGGTGTTTAAGGAACGAATAGATGCAGTGCTTGAGGATATGGTGTAGTGGTTAGAGAGGATTTGGTGTAGTGGTGTAGCGGTTAGAGTGATGCTAGGAGAAGGTTGGACTTGATGACCCTGGAGGTCCTTTCCAACCATATAAATTCTGTGATTCTGTGATCAGCTCTATGAATCTTGCGTCTCTCATTACAGGTGTTGTAGACTTTCTGAGGAGACCTAAGCATTTGACTGGGAGCTATTAAACCACTCTTTTTTTATCCTGAGTGTCTCTACGCCAGTTAACAATTAAGTTGTGGCATTTTGAAAGCTCATGGCAAAATAAATCCTAAAAATGCACTGAGTTTTATGACAAACTTCTATTGCTGACATGTGGCAATCTTTTAAGATTGTTTTCCAGTTCACTGTGACTTCAGGAAAGTAAGCCTACCAAAACCAGTAGCTGTATCATTGTTATTGTGATTATCTGTATAGTTTAGGCTTGGTAAAACATATCCTCCAATACAGTTTTGCAAATTGGAGCCTAATCCTATTTCCTTTGAAGCTGCCTAGCAGAAGCCTGCCAGTTTCAATGGGAGGATTATTCCTTTTTGTGAATAAGGAAAAGCATTTACATAAAATAATACTGTCAGAAATGAAGAATTCCCTAGTGGTGTCTATAAACTCAGACAGCTGAAATTCTCACCAAATGTTTATTACAGAAACAATGAAACGCTGCATGTTTTACACTGACACAAACAGCTAGAACGACACAAATTGCCTGCAAAAGTCATTATTTAAGATTTTCTGTGTCCATTCTAACATTGTCCTGCCTTCCCTCTGTGATTTTTACTTCTTGATATTCTTCTATCTCTTGTGAAGGAGGCTTCTTTACTGTTTGCTCTAGTGATTTTTATTCCTGTAGCGACAAGCATAATACTGATTGCAAAGCTGACAATATGCTAAAAATTAAAAGGAAATATCTCTATATGTCAGTGATACACTCAATCATATGGGAAATCTGTATCATTATTTTCGATTCCTATTGCTATTACGTATGAGCACAGAAAGCTTCTTGTGCCCCGTTTTAATTTACATATTTAATTTGCTTAATGCCTTCTGGCTTCATGTTTAAGAGCATGGACATTTAAAAGGAAAAGTGGTATTTCTAATGCTACATAGTACCTCTGCTTAATCCATTACAAAACTGGTGTTCTTAATTTTGGAGCTTCTGGGATTTTATTATGCCTTGTATCTCTCCAATCACAATATATAGCAATGATTCATGACATATTTCCTTGTGGAACTGGTGGTGTATGCTTCCACGCAGCTAGAAGAGAATTCTTTTGGGAATATAAACGATACTCATGGGTATAACATAATGAAACCTATTTTCAACACTGGCATTCATGCTTTTTGGCTATTCAAGAGCTATAAAGGACCTGTATATAGGCTATACTGAATTCCAGCCTCCTGAAGGGAGCTTCCAGACAGACAACCACCACTGGACACTCTTCCCTGCTGCCTCGGGGCGGTCCGAGCCATTTCTGAGCTGTTCCTGCAGTCCAGCGCACAGTCAGCTGGCACAGATCAGAGCAGGACGAGGCTTCTCTTATCTTTGGTGGGATTAGAGCTTGCACTGGACATGCAAAACCACCAGGCAGTTGTTACTGTCATCTTGACAGACGGCTGTACCCTTGGCACTCAGCAAGTTCAAGACTCTGATTTAATCTATTTAAGTGAAGTTGCACTGAGGCAAACACATGCCAGGACAATTTTTCACTTCTCCCGGCAGTCAAGGGCACCTCTCCTGTTCTCTGTGTCGCCAGCTCCCCTCCTCACTCTCTCCTGCCTCTGGGTGCTGCTGCATCTCCATCTCATCCCTGTGCCAATCCCTACTTGCAGCAGGTCTGCCCTTCGTCCCTTCATGTGCTTGTTTCTTGGGGCATCCCCTCAGTTTGAGAAGAGCTACATAAGTGGGTTTTAAACTGGGGGCACTGAACGCAGATGAAGCAGTAGCAGATCTTCCTCTCCTGCATGTTCAGGTAGCCCAGGCATTCCTTTATTCTGTGCCAGCTGGTGGGGATGCAGTAGCGCTTCAGAGCATTAAAATAAAACAACAAAAACATGAAAGCTACCAATGTAGTCTTATTTCTTACAAAGAGAAGGCCACAGAATTTTTGTCCTTCACAAAATTAAAATAAAGGAAGGGGCTACAGGAGGACATGGTGCTGTTTTTTGTATAGTAACTAAGTGAGTCTTCCCTCACCCCTTCTGGTTTGGAATAGCCAGTTTGTGGTGCAGTCTGTGACAAAGGTGTTCATACCCCAGGGCTTTGGCCAGCGTCAGGCTCCCAAAGATCAAGAATCAAGCATGGGAGGTGTTACTTCTGACCACTGCAGGATTCCTTCTGTCGTCTTCAACCTGTGTGCTGTGGTGCTGGTTCCTGCCAGGAGCAGGGTACTGCACTAGGCAGACTCGCCTTGAACCAGTTGGGCACTTCTGCTGATCCTAAAATGAAGGTGTGGAGATGGTAATTACAGAGAAACTTGTGTTTTCATGTTCATCAGTTCAGAGGGGCTAAGGCTGCAACTCCAGAGCAGCATGTTCACTGTCTCAGGAAGAAACTGTAAGGAAGCCCAGCCTTACACACTGGCCTGGTGAGCTAGAGGAACCAAACGAGAGTCCTCACCAAAGCCAGTACCTGGGTATCACCCCATCACCTTGACACTCCAGAGCCAGTTACCCCTGAACAAACCTGAGCCTTTGCAGGAGCCAGCCAGTTAATCAGCTGAGCACATGGACCAACTTCTGTGTTAACGCTGCCCCAGCGAGGCAGAGGGATGGGTTCACTGACTCATTGTGACCACGAAGCTGAACCCAGGATTTCAAAAGGTCTGTGCATTCTCCTTGCAGAGCAGAAAATCCCAGCTGTAACCTGCACCTTAAGGACAGTCAGTGGGGAGAAAACTCTGAGCTAGGACTCTCACAAGGAGGCTTTACCGTTGGTCCAGCAAACTGGTCATACAGGAGCACACCAAAATTTCACCCCACACAAATTTCCTGTTTCTGCTACAAGAGCCCACCAGCCTTCTCTGGCCATGGGCCTGGGGACGGCTTCTTTCCTAAAGTGTACATCTGATTTGTCTTAAACCTGGCAACAATATGTATATCTGTAGTGGTTTACGTGTTCAAGACACCTTTGTGAAATAAGTAAACCCCTTATTTTAAAATGATGGAAAGTGCAAAACTTTCCATGGTGTAAAACTCATTTTTATTTCAGAGATTCCAAGAGCAGAGGTGAGGGGTCCCTCAGCTCTAGATCCTGGTGCCTATTTGCACGTCAGCTACAGCAGGGCTTGGGCCCAGGTGAAAACCTCCTAGAGCAGGCAGGCAGCGGTGAGCATGCCCGCGCTTTCTGCCCCTTCCAGTTGCACGGAAACCCTACCAGAAAACCACCTGGCAAACGGGCAAAATTAAGCGTTTTCTGGAGGAATTTTCCAGACCTCAATTCTGCGCGGGATCCCAGGGGCCACTGCCCACCACCCACAAGCTTACACCCGGGCTCTGCAGGTGCACACGCCAGACCCCCG
>VZZY01019936.1:55210-207648 GCA_013400335.1 Eurystomus gularis | reverse complement strand
GGTGAAGCGGCATCACCACAAGCACAACCTGAAGCATCGCTACGAGCTGCAGGAGACCTTGGGCAAAGGCACCTACGGCAAAGTCAAGCGGGCCATCGAGAGGTTTTCTGGCAGAGTGGTAAGGCAGGCGGAGGGGCTTCTATTCGCCTCTTTATTTTGACATATATATATGTGTGTGTATATATATATATAAAAATAAAATGTTTCTTTCCACCACCGAATTCAGAATGGGGCCGGCAGGGCGCATCCCCTCTGGGACCCGTTAGGAGAGAGACCCACCCGTGTGCGGGGCCGGCGTGTCCCGGTGAGGCGGGAGCAGTCAGTCAGCATCCCACCCGTGCCCGCAGTCACTTGGGTCCAGAGCTTTGTTTGCAGTGCAAATCCTATAGAAAAACTTTCCTTTTTTTTTTTTGTGGTGGTATTGTAGCAACACATCGTTACAGTTGAAAAGGATGTGTTATTATTGGAAAAATAGGGTGGCTTACTGGTTTTGGTTTGTTTTTACACGCGGGTCCGCTGTGGATAGTTATTCTTTCCCCACTGGAAATTCACACTTTAGCGAAACCTGTCACATCCCCAGGCTGACCAAAGCCGCTCACAAAGTACTGTCAGAAGGGCAAATGTTGGTTCTGCTGTTAAAAATGCCATGATTCAGTCATACTTTTGTGACCTGGACTTTGCTGACACCAAAAAATATACCGGGGACTGCAACCCGGCCCCACTGGTTTTTACGATCCGTTCCACCGCTCAGCGGTGCCGGCTGGCTCGGGACTTCAAGCAGCCCGGAGGTTGTCCAGCAATAACTCAGCTCCAGCGTTTCCTCATTGGAACAGCGCTCCAGCGGGGCGCAGAAATGCTGAAGAAATGTACACATTAGTCAGAGTTATTGTCATTTTTCCTTCCCTGAAATTCGCTTGCCCTCCGTGAATAGAGAGAGAACATATGAGAGGCAGGCGCTGCATTAAAGATTGCCCAGAGAAATAGATGGCTTTCTAGAGTGATCTTGACGTTGCTTTTCATATAAAGTAGACTAATTGAGTTTTCACTAGACTTCATCTAAACACAAGACATTTCCCTAGTGACGTTACAGGTTTTGTCTCATTTATCGTTCCCTTTTGGTTGCCTGGAAGCTCAATGCACACCCACAGGCAGAAGCAACTGTAAAACAGAAAATGAATTTGCAGATGCCATGGCTTTAATAAGGAACACTTACTTTGCAACTAAGTATCTTTGTGCCGACAGTGAAAATGAGAGTTTCAGCCAAGCTGTAGAGTCATATCATGTATGCTTTCGGTTTATTAGCTCATTTGGAGGCTGGCTAAAGAGAAACCAGAGATGGACATCTCTGCACATGCTCACTCCCAGTCCATGATTTTTAAAGTTTGCTGTCTTGGCTGTTTTACAGTTTCAGGCTAACAAAAGCTGCAGGGCTATGTTATATACTATGTATTATTTTGCAAGTAGATTATTTTTGAGTTGCATTATAAAATGTGGTAATTAAGGAAATACATCAAAACTACCTTTTTATAAAAGATTTGATCAATTGAAAAAAAAAAAACCAACTGACTGCATTGTTAATGAGATTTGGCTTTGGGAAGGGCCCTCTCAGACAAAAGGATGTTGTGTAGATGTATATCTCTTTGAAGTTAACAACAGACCTGGTCATTCGATATTTTGCTGTCAATCACTTCAGCTGTACAGCAAATGATACTTAGATGGTATGGTCTGAACTGAATTTATTTGGCTAATGCCATCTTGAAATGGAGAGGATGAAAAACAGAATACCCATGCCATCTTAAATGCAATAAAAATGTTACACTCTCTTTATCAGCTGGTATGTAGAAGCTAAACAAATCCTTTCGGGGGTGTGAGTTTTATACTGTAGTAATACAAGCCTTGGCGTGTGGCACTTCATAATTATTAACTAGTCTGCAGTCAAGTTCTGGTGTAACGTGTCTGTTTGAACTTTAACATCTGTGAGTGTATGTAAAATATCCACATTTTGTCTGCTTACAGAATAAAAGCTAGCTGTTGGGAATCCAGCCAGACCTAAGTGAATGGAAAACACTTCTTGTTTTCTGACAGTTCCCTTGGCTGGCTGTTGCAGTGAACACTGACTGCTTTCCCTGGGTGAGATGAGGGCACCGACAGGATGACTGATCAGAAAGCGGCAGACTTTTGCTCAGTTTCCCCCTGCCCCTTTTTCTTCCCTTTCCTCTCCTCAGTTCTTATTAGCGGGCAGCGTTGGCAGCGCTCGTGAGCAGGTTGGACTGGGTGTGTGTCCAGCAGGGGATGCACAGAGCGAGCAACACGGCAGCTTCTCTTGCACCACGTCCAATGCAAATCAGCCAGCAGCAAGGTAGCAAGAGTCCCAAGGTCGCTCTCGTCCAGTCTGTTTGCTTCCTATTCTGCTACTGCCTTAGCTAATCATCTTTTTCTTTACTCAGTGGTAAGCAGGTATTTGAAGCTGTATAGTAACAGATTGCAAAGCTGGACCTTGGCAGCGGCATTGTGTTCCAAATCATCAGCCTTGTCCAAGTGATTCTCGTACTTGGCCTTTCCTTTCTGCTTCTCTTGTCGGTTAACAATCTCTTTAGCTGTACAGCGGTTCATAAAGAAATTTGCATGTTTAGCCAGGCTTTTAATATGAAGCATGAACTTTGGGTTTGTTCTCATCTGTACAAATAAGAGAGCTCAGGAGTGAAAGAGAAATTGGCAGATTTGAGTTATTGAAGTAAAACCAAGGTGAGAAGACAGTTTGATCCAAGATACAGATGCTCTTTAGTCCTGTGCCATTGGGAATCAATAGCAGAATTTCTGTTGACTTGAATAAAAGTAGTATTTAGCACTTATTACCAGGTTGCAGGTTTATTTGGATTGTTATAGTTTCTTTGTCTTTCCTCTTAACTCAGTGGAATGGGATCATAAAGCTTCCTGCCATAAAGCTCCAGGGTAGATTGTATGATACATTTAGTTTGTTGCTGGAAACAACTTAAGTGTATTTGTGTATTTGTTACCACAGTGACTGTGGACAGTATTGCATGCTGCACGAAGCAGTTAAAATATTGCCCGCTACATGACGTATGAGGTGCCTAATTTTGCCAGCAAGGTTTCCTTCATTAGTACTGGCTCAGTATACACTGTGTAACTTATGGTATTTTAAATTAAGGCACCTGTTAGTAAGTGTAGGGATGAAGAGATGATATCGCAAGGCTGTGAAGTAACACTCGTGTTGACATTTCTGTGGGTGTTTTCTCCACTTGTCATCTTGCACATGTTAAAGCAAAGAACTGAGCTTTTGTTGATGTCACGTACTCAATGTTTGTTAGCCAAGAAATCCACAGTTACACTTATGTCAGCCTTAGATAAGCTGTGTGTTGACCACCTCTCGCTGGTACCATGCATGGTGCATGAAGACAGTAGATGCAGCTGGGTTCTTCGAGTATATGGTTCCACTGGAGTAAATACTCCTTAGAGTGCAACTTTAAATGACAGATAGGTATTGCCAGTCTTGTTGTCTGTCTTTTCCTGCCATTATACAGAAAGCAATGCCTGGATACAAAAATGCATTCATATCAATTAGTGTTAGTAAAGGAGCATGTAGCTCTGTAAAACATGGAAGACACCAGGTAAACCCTGTTACGCTGCCTGAAGCACTCCCAGCAGAGTTTAACCCCTGACCAGTTTATAGCTCCCTGTGGATGCCTTCCTGCGAGGTGTTCTGCTGGGAGTCATTTGCTCTCCCTGCCTCTGCTGGACCTGGAGCTTGCTAACGTTGCTGGGTGAGTGTTATAACCCCTCATGAAGCAAGCTGTTATAACCACCCTGTGCTTCTCTTCGGTTACCATCTGCCCTCGGGACAGATTTTGCCCTTTGCGAAAGCTGGGAGCTTTTCTCCCTTTCTTCTCCTTAGGCTGCGCTTGGGAGGCAATGGAGAGTAGCTGCAGGGGCCTCCCCTCTGCCTTCACCTCCAGCTCTCTGCCTGAGAGCCAGAACATCTTTTCTTCCTCCTCACCAGCAGGTGGAGGAAGCACTATTCTCCTCCAGCCGTTCCTCCAGAAAGTTAATTATTTTGAGAATTGATGACAAGCTGCAGCCCAACATGAAAAACACCCAACAGGCGCGTGGTGCATATTTGTGCCAGCGTGTTATGTTTGTTGGTGCGTCTTATTTATTTCTCTTGCATAGAAGTGCAGGTAGAAGGATGTTGCCAAATGAAATTGGTTTCCGAATTAAAATCTTGTAAAAAAACAAAACAAAAACAAACCCTCAAACTTCAGATCAACAGAAATATTTTTAGTTGCAACTCCAGTCAAAATCTTTGCTTTGAAACAGCTCTGCTTCCTGATGCTTTTGGAGAGTCTCATGGGTTTTTGAAACCCTGAAACAGCAACAGATTATATGAAAGGAGGACCTTTGCTTTGCTGATTGTATTTCTCCATATTGTGACAAAACCAAAACATGAATACCAACAATGATAGCTCTGTCATTCAGTAATTAAGGTCTTGTTGGCCACACAACCCTTTCTTTGTTTGCTGTGTGGTTTTTAGGGGTTCCAGATAACAAGATAAAAGCATGCTCGTGGGTCACTGAGGACAGTGAAAGCCAGGTGGGATGTTTGTCCCAATTCTCTTGGCTGCTTTGCTGATATTGTAGAAGATGTTGTTATACCTCTCTTCCCTCTTATGCATGTGAATTCTCTTATATTTAATGACATTTTTTCCTTTTTTTCTGAGAACTTCTGCTTCAGTTAGCACCTGGGTTGCTACTGATTTTTATCTTGATCGACCAATGTGCACCTTCCTCAGGATAATGTCCAACTCTGATGCAGAACTGTTTATTTTCTTTTGAGGTTCTGTGTTGTTCTTATTAAGATACCTTCCTTTATTGCAGACACCAGTGGAAGTATCTACACAACACTGCTGGGATGTGAAGTGCTTGTACAGTACTTTGCACAGCAGGATCTTGTTTCGTGAATGTGGCTTCCACAGCTATGATAATACGCTTGAATAATAGTAACAATGACTTGTGTCTCTACCCTGTTTTTATAGATGGGAAAGAAAAACTTGCCGATTAAAGCCAAAATCATCATAAGTATCAGCTAGTCTTGAGTGCACAACCTAATACCTGGTTTTTCCAGACTTGTAGAGTATGTAACATCATGGTCCTATGGATGACAGCTTCCTCCTGCAGATCTCATTCTCTCCTGCCTCCTGGGTTCTCTCTTTACCCTGAGCTTTTGTGCCTGTGTGACATTCAGCTTTGGTCTCCATTCCTGGCCCTTTTGTACTCCACTTGGGCTGCTGCCTCTCGCTTTGTTCTACATGCCAACGCTGTGACCTGTGCTGTGACCAGCAGAATCTGTGCAGTCCATGGTGGGTGCTGCATACACCTCTCCTGTCGTGCAACACTTATGTGGGGCCAAGAGGTTCCTCAGTGGAAGAGGGATTCTTGCAAAATGTATTGCCCAAACTTTATTGTTTAAGATGTACAAACTGAGTTCTTTTAGGGACTCATAATGTGACTAAATCTGGACAATGTTTTCGTGGTGCTGAAAGCATGTTAGTGAGACTCGGGTCATCCTCTGTAAAAATTATACCAAAGCATGCATGGAAATTCTAGATCTGGAATGAATAGAACTTGAAACGAGTATATGGGCTTGAAAATAGTTTTGCTGTTAATTTTTTGTTTGTTCCACCCTTAGTTATTAGATGTGTTCTGAGACTCTGGTTTGGGGAAAAAAAAAACAAACAACAAACTCCTGGATTTAATCTAAAGTAATTTACAGTGAATATTGTGGACATATTACAGTAGGAGTTAATACCTGGTTGAATAAAATTACTACAGTCTTCACATAAACACTTGTATAACTGAAATGCCAAGGAAGAGCTGAACATCAAGGGCTGCAGACAGAAATAACTGATTACAGCATGCAGGTCATTAGGGGAAGGGCACTGGCACAAAACTCTTTGTTTTCTGCACTGAGAATTTTTGTTGGAGAAGCAGATTTATTCAGGGGAGGATGGTTCAGTGGTAGGAAAGTCTGAATTAATAACTAGCCATGCTAGCTTGAATATGTTAGCTTGTTAAATCTTTTACTAAATTAAAGAACAGCATGTTCTTTCTGAGCTTTGAGTGAACATCAAGTGATACTCCTTCAGTGATGTTGGATTCTCTTACAGATGAAGAAATGAAAAGTTTCCGAGAGGCTTCTTGTCCCCACCCCCATTGGATTGAACAAGTTTGGGCAGGTCCATTAAGTTCCCTGTATCTCAGTGTATCTCTGTCTGGAGGGATACTACTTAATATATGGAAGTTAGACTAATTAACAGGGCCCATTTTGGCCTGATAAATACCTAGTGTGATTCCTCTAAATGTGAAATTCACAACAGAAATTGAGCCAATGTTTATAATGCAGCCTTTAGCTAAAAATGCTATAAAATGCCTGAGCATTATTACAAATGGTTTCGCAGCACCATGTGGTGGAGAACACAGCAGAATGGAACTTGCTTGTACAAAGTCTTTCGTTAGATATGGCTAAAATATGCTGCATTTTTTGGTGGCATGTGTTCTAAAAATTAGTATTATTTTTTAAGAACCGCAATGTGGATTTGCCATGTGGAGACAATTATTGTATATATTGTAGTTTGGGGTCATACATGTTGAATAAAACCCTGTGGAATGTGCAGTTCTTGTGAGCAATTGTTTATTCTTTACAGAACTGTAATCTTAGTTAGTCTGTGTTTTGTCTGGTAAATAAATAACTAGAGAGTCTTTGCTGGAGTGAGGAATTGGGAGGAGGCCTGTGATGGTCACGACAATGCCAAGGAAGAATGCCAAATGTGGGTCAAAAACCAGTTAGTTCCAGGTATATCAGCCTTGAATACCCGCAGGTCAATGTGTGTGCAGCCATGGTAATCCAAATGCAGAGCATATGGGACGTGTTTCCAAAGCCCACATACCAGGGATTCAGAAATTGCCTACTGACCTTTGCTTTGATGTGGGCATCTTCCTGGCTCAGATTTTTGGCTCCCATACCATGCTTATCTATGCAAACCAGGATACTGACGTGAAAGCATCTCCTCTTACTGTACAACCATGCTCCTCTCAACAGGACACTGTTGTTCTCATTGTCATCTTGTATGATCTTCCTGTGTAAAGGTGGAACCAAACTATGTATTTTTGCTGCAGCCCTGGACGATGCCCCAGAGCCAGAAGTGCAGGTTTGTCTCCAGGCTTGGAGTGGGATAGGAGCTCACAGCATGGATGGCAAGAAGTGGTGCTGGCAGCTGCCAACTCCTTCTCTGTGCGGAGTGGCCAGAGCCTCAGCAGCTCCTGACCTGGGCAAGGGTGAAGGCTGCTGCTGGTGCCCAGCTCTGGCGTACAGTTTTGATGGTTTGCATGCCACCAGTGATGGGCATGTGTGGGAGTCTCTGACCTACAGAGAATATTGATCTTGTCTCTTCTTGCCTCCTTCAAATCAGGATTAGTCCCTAAATTGCCCAGGCATGCATCAGACACTTTATAGAAAAAACTCTTGTCATAAGCCCTGATGGGTTGATGTACTTGTGATAGTTGGTATGTCAGAGGAAATGTCTCAGATGAAAAAGTCTCTGACTAAATATGCAAATGACATTTGTCAGCATTTCCCTCAAATATCTTCCAGCAGATGTGGGTACCATGTGTGTCCATTTAATAAACTAAACTCAAAATAATTTCTACTTTGCTNGGGGTGTGGGGGTGGGAGGGGGCGAAGAGTGAACTACAAAGCAAGGTAAAAACCGCATATGTGTGTTGTTATATTTGATGACCAATTCATTAAAGCCATAAGTGTATCCAGGCTTTCAATAGTGTTCTCCTGCTGTTGCTTCCTGTACTCCCTGGCTACAAAATCAGTCTCTATGGCTCTCATTTGTCTTACCCACATGAAAGACTTTGAGCAGCTGCAAGTTACGATTTGAGAAGTATCTGCTTTTAAACAGAATATATTTATCACCGTGTCTTCACAGGCAACGTAGTACATTGTATAAATTAGGGGATCCTGGACCTTTGAACACTAGGGGGCTGGGTGAGGTACTCTGTGAGCATATGGTGTCTGGCCATACCCATCAAACATCCTGGACCCACACCAAAAATGCCAGATGTTCAATAGATGCAGAGGCCCTCCCGTAACCTTTGCTGTGTGTTGCAGAGTGGGGAGGGGGCAAGGCTGTAGCTCCCTCACTCTTACGCCATTTTAGTAGTCTTGCTTGAGCTCAGCATTTTTTATATTTTGAACTAAAGACCATGGACTAAGCCTCAATTCAGTCTGTTGCATGGTATGAATGCTTAGTGTTCCCCGACTCTCCAAAGACAGATGGGATTTGCTTCTAGCTTTGGTGGTTTACGAGACATGAGTCTTTAAAGCTGCCCCTGGCCCATGACAGGATGCAAGTCCTAGGTCTTGCTCTAGTGTGAACTTTTTCAGGCTCTGTTCTTACTAATGGAGGAAAAGAATAAAATACTTTAATAGGTGGATCTTTTAATTTAAAAGAACCCTAGCCAAACAGCAGCTATGGGAAGGGGAGCTAGTGTGGCTGGCGTGTTCAAAACTATTGTGACCAGCTGTAGGTGAATGCAAAATCACAAAATAAATGCAGGTCTTGTGGTTTATAAATATTAAGAAGACATGCTGAGGTTACTTAGGTTAATGTGCAACCAATGTGCTGTTAATTTCTGGGTGCCTCCTTGGCCTTTTCCTCTCCAGCTGGCATTTCCCACCTCACCTCAGCCACACCTCCAGCATGGCGCCCAAGACCCTTTGCCACTGGGTCCCCTGGGATGCCAGCTGGCTGAAGGGGAGGGTGTCCTGTGCCTTGTGTGGGGCTGGCTGCCTCTGTGTCAAAGCATTGGTGCTTGGCGGCCACT
Source organism: Eurystomus gularis (assembly GCA_013400335.1). NCBI lineage: Eukaryota > Metazoa > Chordata > Aves > Coraciiformes > Coraciidae > Eurystomus > Eurystomus gularis. Next base: position 198,741 of record VZZY01019936.1, on the reverse strand, counting down.
CTGTCTCTGTTGCTTCACCTTCCTGGCGGACATTGGCCTTTGGTAATCCCAGAGACCCTCAGCTACCCTGGCCTGGTGGCCACATGTGGGATGACTTAAGCAGAGAGGCTGGAGGAGCCCAGAGTCTTTGTTCTGAGGTCTGGCGGCTTGAGGAACTTGCAATTATCCTAATGTCTTGCTGTGCTGAGGAGCTGAGTCAGCGTATTTGGGCTTGAGCACTACTGCTTTGGAATAAAGACACTAGTTAAGGGATATTAGGCTTAAAAAGAAAAAAAAAAAAGAAATTAATTGTTCATGTGAAAAGATACCTTGCCAAGTTTGGGGAATAAATTTAGCCATTCATGGGTAGATCAGAAAGATTCGGGTCCTGCTGTCAATGGAGATCTCAAAGCCTCCATATCATGTTTCTCGTAACAAGAAGGCATTTAATCCTGCAACAATTTCTAATCTCCATGAAAACTCCTGGTGGTGAATGGTATCCTCCTTTATTTGAGGTACAAGTGTCATTTTAAAAGTTAGTGAGTATTTTTTTTATCACAAAAGATAGCGATGATGGTTGGATAAAAATACCTGTTTGGACGGTGTGGTAACTAAACAAATGTTACTTTTTGTTAAACAGGGTTTTGTTGTGGTTTTTGTCATTGATGCAGAAAGATTAAGTCTTTTGCACACAAGTTTGACAGAGGAAGACGGAGAAGCATTAGTTAGAAAAACAGCTCCTGAGGCATGTGTTTGTAGCTGTCATTTACTTGCGTGTTTTGCCATCACGTTCTGCACAAATCAAATCTTGTAGCTTCCCCAGCAGAGTTTGGCTCAGGAAGAAAGAGCAAAGGCCAGCCAGTCCCTCAGGTGGCCAGAGATGCCATACTGCGAGTCCTTGTTTTGGCATGGGAGAAAGCAAAAGCCTTTGGGAGGAAAAGATGGGAGAGCACAACCTTCCTGGCTGGTGCATGCTCTGAAGCACGAGATAGCTGCGCTCCAGCGCAAACATGAAAGTGCCTGTATGTACCTGCTGGAGGCTTAGCTGACCTGTGTAGGAATACAACTGAGAGGTGTCCGCATTGCCCTGGTGGGCAGGACCACATCCCTTGTAGGTGGACCCGTGACCCCTTGTGGGCGGATCGCGACACCCTCTCAGGAAGGCATATTTTTAACCAGGCCTATAAATGCTCCTTTCCTTGTCATGCTTATTCTCTTTGGGTGCCAAATTGGGGTGAAATAATGAAATGGTGATCTGTGGATTTACGCTCCATCTCCTGTAGGAGACAGTTGTTGCAGCTGTGCTTTGGATGTCCAGGGGGTGATTGGTTTCCCTGAGGTTCATCTGGAATGTCTGTGGCAGAGCCACGGGGAGAGTTGAGGTCGACCACAGCCCCAGTTCTGTGCTGAGCCATTCCTTGTATGGGTGTAACCATCTCAGGAAGGTTGCTCATAAAGTGAATGTCCTCTTTCATGGCTGTAGTCACACTCTGAAGGGATGCTGCCAGTTTTTCAGAAGCCCACCAGCTGTTGTGTCTTGGAGCCTGGTCACTACTGCGTACCACTGTTGATCACCAATTGGTACCCCTTTGTCACTGTTGTGTCCTCACAACCTGGGAGGAACAAGAGCCTTCAGCTAGACCATGCAGTGCATTTACATTCAGGCCAGGGACTAGCCGTCTTTTTCAACAACAGGGTTTTCTTCTATGTAGAGTTTGGGAGCTTTCTACCCACCTTTCTGTTTTGGTAAAACAAATGTATTCTTCCATCCTGTCTGGCGTTTCATGACGAAAACTTGGTCTAATGGGAACTGTGAAATGCCTCATTGTGGGTTGCCCATTGCGCGTGAGGAATTCACTGAGGAGAAGGATTTCTTGCTGTACTTTAACCTCCTTCCAGCTTTTCTTGGATGAAAGGAAAACTCTGCAGCCATGAATGTAACTGGTTATCATTATTGGATGTCATTACTCACTCACTCTGAGCGTAAAACAAAAAAATCGCATCCCCTGTGATGTCCATGGGTAAAATGCTGCTCTCAGTTACGTTAACACTGTTGTAAACTGAAGAGTAGAGTTCGGCTCTTTGTTTCAATTGAAATATTTGTTTAACACAGGCAAGGACTAAACAATACACTTGAAAGCTATTTGTGTTATTGTCTGTAGAGCAGAGCTTGTATTTTATGAACTGGCTGATCATAAAGACAGCATAAATCATGTAAAGCATTCTCATTTACTTTTTCTTTCTTTTTTTCTTTTTGCAGATGGGGATTGTAGAGTAGAGTTGCAGTCAAATGTCTGCTCCAGGATATTTTAGTTGAACTGTGTGAGTCCATTAAACAAATGTAATGGCTTTTTGGAAAGAAGCACTGCGTGTTTCAAACCAAATGTTTTACATAGAGAACATCTGGGTAGTTCTGGGTGTTTGTATGTGGAGCACATCAGACAGCAGCCGTAGTGAGCTCAGCTGGGAGGTTGCCTGGGATGTAGTTGTAGGATATGACAGTTCAGTTGTTATGGGGAATAATTCCTATGAAGTATTGCCATAAACTGAATGTTTGGCACAAACAGCTACATCTCTGTTTTACTGTACACCCTGGTTATTCTTCTTATCTGCCCAGCAAAACTCTAAATGGTTGTTTAAACAACCCAGTAAATGCTGGCACCTCTGGGCTGCAGCATGCGCATTAAAGCAAGCTTGAGGAACCCGTTACCGTGAAGGGGAAACGAAGCCAGCCCTGTTTTCACCGAAGCGCTGTTGATTCCCGCCATGGGCAATGCAGTGCGAGCGAGCGATGAATGCAATACGTGCAAATGGTTTGTGGGGTTGAGTTGGGAATGATTGATGTTCTGGTGGTGTTGCATGTTGTTGCTTTGAGGAATGTGAAAATGCAAAACCGGTGAAAGGCATGTAATTAGCCTTTCATTAGAGTTTATTGGGGCTACTGGAAGAACTTTAACCTGGTTAAATTAATAAACCTGCTTTTACTTCACAGCATCAGAGGTAATATATTTCCAGGAAGTGTAGGAAATGTTGAAAAAAGTCCTATTTGGGAGATGGTTCTTAAATTATTTCTTCGGTTTAACTGAGGAATGCGTGGTTCAAATGAGATTAAAGTTGTAATTTCCAGAGTGGCAATAGCGCTTCCCCTTTCAGGATTGTTTAAGTAAAAAGTTAAAACAAAATGGGTTAGGCAGTCTCTTGCTCCAGTCCCATGTGGACAGCAATTCACATTGCGCAGCATTGCTTTAGTAGTCCTACTCGGTCTGACATGATTTGTGGTATTTGCTGAGATGAATTTCTGGACCAAGCAGCATGACAGGGAATTGCTCCTTACTCTGAGGAAGGTGGGATGTCCAAGTCTGTGCGAAGGTCACTGGCAGGGTGAAGCGGGAAGCCTGCCCCGCTGCTGTTGCACTACCTAACAGCTTAGCTTTTGGCAAGGGGATCCCAGAAATGAGCACTAACTCTCCCTTGTTCAACTGACCCCAGCCAAAACACATGCCAAAAAAGGTGTTTGTGTGTGTTGAAGAAGGGGGCAACAGTCCTGGAGATCACAGGGTCTGGGGGAATTCTTTGCCAAAAGCTTTCCATCTAGAAAAAAAATTGCTTTCCTGTTTCTCCCCTCCAAAGTTAACCCTCCCCACCACTACTGAGAACAACTGTCTGCAGTTGTGAACTCCTGCTTCAGCAAGGAAAGCTAGAATTATGTGTTTAAGGCTGCAAAATTGCTTGATTGCCAGCCACTTAATTGTAGGAAAGTGTAATTCATTCCTCACCCTCTCACGTCTATTCCAAGCCCAACTGGCCGTCGGGAGCAAGAGTGTTCCTGTTCCTGTGTTACTCTCTCCATTGAGCCATTGGGGTGGCCCTGGTAATTTACTTTCAATAAATAGACGGGAACAACAGGAGGTTCCTCTACCTTCAGGGGTATAAATATTTCTTAGAAATCAGAGATGGATGGGGAAGAAATGTTAGCAAGCTCCTTTCCTCCGTCTGTAGCAATTCCAGCACATTCTGTCATAAATTCTAGGACAGTCCCTTCCAAAAAGGGACCATTAAATAGGTAACGTCCAGGCAGAACAATGTAATACTGAAGCAGTACTTTTACAAAAACAAATTTAATATCGCAAAGTGATCTGCAAGCCCTAGAGCTAAATAATCTGGGTGAGGCTTTAATACAGATGATTGCCAATTTTTTTGTTTTCCAAGAGTTTTTTGCCAGATAGGATAGGGGTTTATGGTTCACTAGATTCCCACCAGGAAGTGGTGTTCATATTGTGATCCACCTTAGATCAGTTTAGAAAAATATACTAGATATAGGTGCTTGTGATAGTTTTGTTTTGTGTCAGTAACCCTTCCAACTGTGCTGTTTACAGGTATCTGTGTACCTTCCTTCCATGATACAATCCCTGTAGCCCACCATCCTTGTGCAAGGAATCCCTGCTCATCAATGTTAATCCAAAAGCCTAAACTCTATCAACTCAACTTCAAAATCTCTCCACACTTCAAAATTCCACTGGGTTAATTAGGGATTTGAAATGATCAAGCAGTATGGTGTTTTAATGACCATTGTGATGCCTGAAGGTATGGGCGTTTCTTTAAAAGAAGAAGGAGTCTTCCCAAGTTTTCCTTGTAACATTGTAATTCTTATGGTGAAATAGCGCTTCCTTTTTTCTTTGAAGGAACGAACCAAGAGAGCTAAATTAAAAGATCCACACAATACCGGGTGACTTTGCGTTTGTGGCAGAAGAGACATTGTGAAGCTGTACAAAGCTCCCAGTGGTTCTGAGGCTTCTCTGAACTCACAGAAACTTTAGTGAAAGAAAAGCAATAATCTGACTTACATTTATTTAACCGTAACTTTCTCAAGCAGAATGTACCAGTGTATGAAAATGCACTGTCAGGTGGCTTCTTGGAAAAAAATAGTTCTAAGAAAGAGTTGAAATTATGTCCAACCCCCTTCCTTGTTTAATGTGAATTACAGCCTTGCACTGATGCAGCAACTTTTACCTAAACATGTGCAAAATCACTTTAGAGACTCTAGTAACTGCTGAGATTACCATTATTTAGCAATTATTTAACAGCACATTGCAGTAGTTTGCAGCAGTTGCTTAACGGGTGTGAATAACTCTATTTCCAATTTAAATTATTGGGAGGAATTGCAGGAGACTGTGTCATTTTCAAACTGGAACTGGATCCAGGCACCAGGGCTTTATATCTCTCATCTTAAGAAAGTCATAAAGGGCTTTTTCTAATGAAGTAGCCAGAGTCTTGGTTTTGTGTTTCATCCCCGGATCTGTGCCTTGAACAGTGTGCACTCCTGCTTTGGAGGATTACTTCAGTGTGGTTCACTGCTTATTCACAATGAAAAAACAACATTGAATTAAGTCCCTCTCTGCTGCCCCACGTTAGCATTTTACATTACATCAGCAGCTCTGGTGCCTGTGAGATCAAAATTAATGTGAAATCTATCTTCCAGTTTTTGGAGGAGGAATTTGTAATACCCATGTAACGCTGAGAACAGTAAACTTGGGGCTTGTGAATTCTTCCACTCCTCTTTAACCTGACTTGCCAGTAACTTAATTACTGCTAAACAGTCTGCGCACAGACTTGCAGAAGTTAGGAGACTGACTGACAGAGGATTCACTTCCAGTGATTTCTCCTCTTTTGCACATGTGCTGGATGGAGCTGTGCAGCGTTTGGAAGTTGATCAATAACGATTGCACAATTCTAACCTTATTTAAACTATGATATAAACAGACATGATAGAAATGGACGCTACCAGGTTTTTTCCTACTTAAAAGTGAAGTCAGGGTTTTTTTCTGCTTCTTTCCCCTCCTCCTTTTCTTTTCTTTTTTTGGTTCCAACAAAATTGTAACCTGGAAGAAAAGCAGTTAGACTTTGTGAAATCCCAATTCAGTGTAGCATTTGGCTTCAGTAAATGTGGAAGCCAAAAATAAACATCTGCTTGGCAACTTCACCAGACCCTAACTGTAAATGCAGTTTTCATCTTTCAGAGAATGTGGCATTCAGTGCTGGTTAACATCTATTAAGGAGGAACGATCCATAGCTGAGGTTGTAAAGCATTTTTTTTTCTTTTAATTACAGTTATGGACCTCCATTGCCTCGGGGAAATCCCCTATCCCAGTTTTTTTCCAGATATAATTTCTTATGTGCCAAAACATGAACTTCCCTTGAAAGCTTTAAGGTAGTTGGATGCGGTATTTGTGAGTTATTAGACTTTGGAAAAGAGATGGTCTTCCATCAATCTGTGCATGACAGCCCCCAAACTTCAACTTGGCTGGTTTTTTTTTTCCCCCTCTTTTCCTTAGTCCTTCAGAATTAGACTATAAGCCTTTTTTTGTTTGTTTCCTGGCTGACCATTTTAAAGTATTAGATATCGTGTCTTTGGATATTCAGAAGGATATGGAGTTACACGTAGAAGCGCATTAGGAAAAATGTAAGCAGTCCCACTCTTTTCTCCAGGAAAGTGAAGCCTGCACACGACAGGGACTCTCCTAGGATGCCAGCCTTGGGCTCCAGTCCTGGCAGACCACAGCTGCAAACATCTTTCATAACCTCATCTTGTCAGATGTCTGCTTTTCAGCAAACCCTTTGCAGTCTCTGCTGCTACCAGGGCAAATTTATTTCACTGTGGATCAGGGAGGATTGAAGTTGATGCAGGTTTGCAGTAGCATGCTATTGGGACAGCAGAGAGACATGAGAAGGGGCAACTTGAGGCAGTGCTATGGGAAACACTTTACTATTGCTAGGGATGGTAATTACTTGTAGGATCTTTCTTCTAAAACTGAACAGTCTTATGACTTGGGACTTCAGTAATACTGTATGAAAACTTTGATTTTGGGAAGGGACAGGGTTTTTGGTAGATTTGTGACATATATCAGTGGACTGTCCACTTCTGAATTCTGCATCCCTCCTTTCTTCTCCCTGATTTCAAGATTCACTGCGTCACTATGAAAAATCAATAACTAGGTTGCTAGGTTGTGTTTTTAAATGCTATTGGAAATCAGATCTATGCTAAACCAGATGAATACTTTTTTTTTAATTCCTAGGGGTAAATCATAGAATCATCATAGAATAATAGAATGGCTTAAGTTGGAAGGGACCCTAGAAGTCATCTAATCCAACCTCTGCCATAGGCAGGGATGCCTCTCAACTAGGTTAATACAGAGCTGTAAGATCTGTCTGGTAATAAGGATGACTTGAGGCCAGGATTCTCAGTGTTAAATGAAGAAAGATCTGCCAGGTAAATTTGTCAGAGGACCCACGATGTAAATATGCCATGCTTCATATACATAGCTGAGGATAGTGGGTACCAAACAATGAAGGGATGTAAATTTTCCAGTCAGGCGGTAGTTACTCAGGACATGTGCTCACAAATCCTGTTAACAGGCACCGTATGTGGGGGTGAGGAAAGAAGTGGAGGAAGGCTGTTGTATGTGTTCCTCCTGGCACCCATTTTGTATATGTAAAGCATAAATGTATTCATCTGGTGCCTTCTACTGCTCATTAAAACTTGGTTCCACATGTGTTTTTCTCTGTGATTAAAGAGGGAACTAGAAAGAAGATATAACCCCCTTGCCTAGGGTGTGTGGTTAGTTACTTCCTCTTCACTTGATAAACCATCTTTTATGGTATGATAACGACAACTATGTCCAGCAGAACTAGAAAAGGAAAATTAAACCTGATCTAATCGTACCCTGGTTCTTCAAGAGGCACTGGCTCATTGTGCCTCAGCCTATCCAAACAGAATTTTGATTTAACATTTATCACATTGACTTGGGACTTCTAGTGCCTCGATGCAAGAGTGAGTTTCTCTACAGGTAGTGAATGATAAAGTGGCAGTAAATCAGCTTTGGTTTTTAGAAAGATAATCTTTTTAATGTACATTGGTAAGAAGGGAGTGAAGCAGGAGTGCAGGTGTTTGCTATATGCTTTTACCATACAGAGTGAGGCAGCTGTAAAAAATACCCTTGCCTCTTAAAAGCAAACAAACTTGAAAGGTGCATTGCAGCATGTGCATCCTCACCCTTTATATGTGCAGCTGCTGGCTTGCAACAACAATAACAGTGTTTTATCTTTGGTAACATCCATGACACAAACAAACATGCCATGGAACAGAGCAATGGGCAGAAGCCCTGAGATTTAAATCAGCAGAGTCTCACTGGGTGCAGATGGCACCACTTTGAGCAACTCTCGTGATTACTGCATAGTTTGCCAACATATCAAACAATAGAGTTGGGCCGTTGATAAATAATTAATAAGGATTTTGTTGCACGCTTGTCTCCTAGGCAGTATCACCATGGAGATGATCTGGCTTTTAGGATCTGAAAAGTAACAATCTCCAGAACAATGGCATTGTGTTGACCTTACTCTTTCTCTGAAAGAGAGAGCTCTCAGAGATGTGTTAGCAAAATGCACAACGCCAGGCACTAATTTTGCTTCAACTCACAGTGGCCTTTTGTCCAACTCTTCAGAGAGTGCATGAAGTGTTTTCTATGGCTGTGCAGAAGCTTGTCCTTAGAATTACACATCCTGCATGATGCTCTTTATTACTGCATTTGGCTTGAGATTAGAGTCTCAAGATAGCTTTTTTTTTCCAAGCAAATGGACACAGCAAAGATATATGTATGTGGGAAGAGGCTTACAAGAAGAAGTCTGCATGAGAATACATTTGCGAACCCATTGAATGCTTGGCTTCCCTGTAGGAATATCCATCCATGGGTCCTTCTTCCCACCTGGAAGGTCCAGAGGCCAGATGGTCAGTTATTCAGCCCATCCCTTGCCTTTCCTTTCCCTCCTTTGTGCAACCCCTAGAAGTGCCATTTTAACACAACTGCATTATCAGCATCCCCCTCCTTATCATTTGATTGCAGCAACCTCAGGGACCACCCAATTTCATAGCTTTGTTTCTCTTCCTCTTGTGTTGGTGATGTCTGGGCCAAGAGCCATAGGCAGAGACTCCCCTGGAAAAAACATAATATGGTGCCAGACTTTATTCTTTCTTGCTCAGCTCCTTGGAGCTGGAGAGAGAACAATGCGCCTTTTCTCTCCCCACCCCCAAACATCCTCTGCTCTCCCTTTCTCTTCCCCCCTGGTTGATCCACCTATTCTTTACATCCCTGCCCCTGTTGGCACTTGGCACATTGCATTTCCCACCTCCAAGTCTCAAAGAAAGGAAGCAGAGCTGTGAAACGGACTGGGCTCACCCACTTCCCATTGCTGGGTGGGGATGGACTCAGTTCACAGCTTTCGGAAAGCAGAGGTTTATGTGTGTTTAACTCTCCTCTCCCTCTTCATCCAAAGAAAATTAGTTTGATTAATTTTCTTTAAGCTGCATTTCTGACTTATCTCTCAGTGGCAGCAAGCTGGTTTCCCTTTCTTGGGGGACTGCACTCTGTCCTGATGTCATTTTTCTGACTCTCCACGATAGTATTGCAAGAGCCCACTGGAATTTGCTTGAGCATGTATGGTATGCACAGGCGCTGGAACCAGTTTAAAAATCACAGCCCCCGCAGCGGAAAAAAGCAGTTTGTTCATATCTCACCATGGTCCTAAAAATAGCTTGGGACAGATAATGAAGAGTGGAAGATTATTTTCAATGAGACTGAATGTACTGCATGCAGAAATTGCTGGGGAAGGTTCAGTGGTTCACTGTGGCATTCAGGTGGTCAGCCTTGGCTGCAGCAGTAGCAGACTTAAAAATCTGTGACTTTCTGAACTCTAGCTAATTCTGCCTTTGTTTATATTTACACATCTTGGCTAGAAATGAAGCAAATGTAGGTTCATTAGATTAAAACAAACACGTGAACCAGCTTCCTGAAATCGAGAGAAACAGCTTTACGCTTTGATGAAAATACAGATTTATTGCACATCCCATGAATGATGATGCCAGCGGTGACTCAGCAGACACAGATTTGATATGGAAATGGGCACCTACCTCTTGCTGTGCCCTTTGCTGGATGTTTAGACTTTGAGGTATTTTTCTGTATGCAATGGTCTTGGTCTGCCTCTGTAAAAAGAAAATTCCACCTGGTTTGCTCTGCCCAGAAGCTGAGAAGCTCATAAAGGACTGAATGTACAGAAACCTTTGCAACTGTCATCTTTTTGAAGTATTTATAGTTCAAGTTATTTGTACCAAACAAAAGCAAAGAAGCATGAAGTGTATTGGAAAATACTTAATAATCTCTCCACACCAGTTCAGAGAATGAGTATAAATCCTCTTTCCAGCAAGCGGAGACAGGTAATTTATGGCAGCCTTGAAGGGAGCAGCTTATTTCTCCATGCTTCCTGCCCAGCAGACTCTGCAAGCTGACTCATGGAGGGATGGGAAGCCAGAAGCTGTGCTCCCTCTTTCCTGTCTGCTTCTGGAAGGCAGAGCAGGGGCTGTGCTCTTGCTGGGTCGTTTGGAAATGCCTGGCAATATTAGAGGTCCGCACCCCCTCTGCTTTCTCTCCCCTGTGCCATGTGTTTTGGAGAGGGTATTCTCCCTACCTGCCGCTGAGCAGAGGCTGGTTCCAGAGCTAACAGTGCAGGTTGAGGTGGTTCCAGTTTGCCTCTGGTACTCCTTTCTTCCTGTCTAACCCTGCCTGTGTGGGGGACCCTGTTGCCATCAGAGCTGCAGAAGAGATACCAAGGGTGTCACTGGTGTGTACAGCCAGTATTGATCCCCAGAAGGACCATCACATGGCCTAGTTTTGAGCTGTGACCTTGGTGCTTATGCATATATTTAAATTTACGTGTGTGATCTGTCTCACAAAAGTCAATGGCCTGCTCATATGTGTGAAGTTAGGCATGTGCTAAAGTGCTTTGTCGGATTGCATACGGTGTCTGTAGGGGCTTTGGGTGAACTTGGAGGTGTTTGCTTGGGGTGATAAGTTACTCTGTCTGAGTGCAAAGTCTTGGAGTTATCTGAAATTCTCATTAAGACAAGAAGCTAGGAAAAATACAAGTTCCTCCCCTAGTAAAGTTACTAAAAATACGATAATTAAATTATCTAAGTCTTAAAACCAGTAAAATATATTGAGAAAGAGTGCTAGAGGTATGAGTACAGTGTTTTGAGAGTACCGAAGGGACTAACAGCTCTTCCTCTGCAGATCTTGAGCTGGAATATTTGGACTACTTAACTTAGCTGATGTAAAAAAGCATGTTCCGTTTGCCCTACTCTTGATTCATAGGCTGTGACCCCTAATAAATTTTGATGTTGCACACAGTGGAGCTGTTGCTTTGAGAGAAAGCAAGCAAAGTAAGCAGGCAAGCAAGCAAGAAAAGGACCTAAAGAATGAACAAACAAGTTCTTTCATAAGGTATTTCTCAATTGAGATTATTTCTTATTACTCTTAGGTTGTTCAGGTTCATCATGCACCATATCTGGCAGCAGTCCTGTAAGTGGGGTTTTGAGAAACGGAGCCAGCTCTGTCTGGGTGTTAAAAGCGTAAGCACACTTTGAAAATGTATTTTCTGGAATATATCTCTGAGTAAAATACATTTCATGGGAGAAATTCCATTATTGATATTTTAGAATACCTGGAAGAGAGACTTGTTTTACAGCCTGATACCATGACATACAGCTAGGGATCTTATTTTGCTCAGAGATATGAAAATATATGTTAAATACCTAAAATGTGGTCATGACTCAAAACGTTTCCATTAAATACTAAAAAAAACCCCCAAACTGGACTGCTTTCCTGTTTGTGTTAGTTTTTTCCACATCAGTAGACTTAAGCCTAAGCACCCTTGCTGACACGGTCGGAGCAGACTGGTGTGGATGAAAGATGTTTGGCTGGCAGCAATCCCTTTCTTAGAGGGGAAGAGCTGGAATGAATGCTGTCCTGCTGCTCCGCTAATCCTGCTTTGAGAGGACTCCTCTGACAGTGACGGTCTGCTGACAGTGATCATTTGCTGTTTAGCCTTTCAGACCAGGTCACCAGCAAGGCTGTGTGCTCTTGATAGCCTTTGAGACATGGAGCTTATCCACTCAGGCACTGTGCAGGCTGCCAGGCAGACAGCACGGGGTAAAAAGTATTTCTTGAGATGCCTTCCAACCTTTCACTTCCCTGAGGCTCTTTTTGAGGGGAAAGTAGCACTTGAACATGAGGAAAGGTACCAGAAATCAGCCTTCAATAATCAGATGGTTTGTTGGGCAAGACGCTCCTGTGGTGTGTTGCACAGTTTGGGAGGAGGAGGCAGGTGGCAATTTCTGAGATGCGACTGCCCATGTTTCCTTTCGGAGTCACATCGGCTTTCCGTTTCCTCATCTCCTAAAAGCGGATGAATACTGCTGTTTCACCACTTGCCTCCCAGGGTTTAATTAATAAATGGCTGCACTCTGCTTTGGGCATGCTCACATGCTATGCAAATACACTGAAACAGGTTGCCTAGGAGGGTTGTGGATGCTCCATCCTGGGGGTGTTCAAGGCCAGGTTGGTTGGGGCCTTGAGCAACCTGGTCTAGTGGGAGGTGTCCCTGCCGTGGCAAGGGGGTTGGAACTAGATAATCCTTGAGGTTCCTTCCAACCCAAACCAGTCTATGATTCTGTAATATTATTTTGTTAGTAAGTTTGCAAGTGTCTGAAGCCTTGCTCCAATATGGAGGGCTAGCACTGGTAACGTACTGTGCCTTAGCTAACTGCAGGGGCTGGATGGAGCATAGGCAGGTGGGTGCTTAGCAGGAGTCTCCACTGGCACTGCTGGAGTTAAGGCAGCTCACACCTTCCGGCTGTCTTTCCTTGTTTCCAAGTGTCGGTCGCTGTGATCTGAAGTAGCTGAGGGAGGGAAGAGAAAATCTTTAATGTTAAAACCTGAAAGATGTGTTTAGCATGCATTCTTTCCTTATGTTGGGAATGAGCTCTTGCAGCCTGGGTGTCACTGACAAAATCCCAAGTACTTCAGGTGGCTGCTGACTTCTACCCCTACAACAGGGAAGTGATGTTTTCAGGAGAGCTTAAGAACCATCTTCAAATTCAGTTAAACTTTTAGGAACAGCCTTTATAAGTTGAGGCTCCTAGGTGCCTTAATCACTTTGCAGCGCGGGTTGTGAGACTGTGAACTCTGAGGTTCTGTTGAAAAATATGTTCCCAAGCAACATTGCATTTTTGAAGATTAATCTAAATATATATTTACACAGTGCCACCACACTTTTCAATCACATTTGCATTTTTGTATCTAAATATATATGTTTTCATATATCCAATTATTCCGTGGAGGCCATTTGCAGTAATTATGTGTAGATGTACAAAAGTCCTGTCTGTGAAGCACAGAGTCAAGTTAGTAGGAGATTGGCACGCCCTCTGGGGTGCCGTTATTCCTTTGCCAGCCACGAATGGTGAAGAATTTGCTCCCCGTTGTATATTTGACAATGAAACTGTTCTTAAATTCTTCCTCAGAGCTGAGTACAAGGCTGCTTTTTAATAAAAAATGTGGTTTTTACGCGTGTCTATATTTATTTCTTGCAGGAATGCACATGCTGCTCCAAGAGTCACCCACATGCTTTTTTGTATTTGCATTTGCAGCCTGTCCCAGTGCAAACATGGGAAGGGGGGGAAACGCAACTTCATCTTTAGTGTTAATTGCCTTCTCCACCTCTAGAATTACTTGGAGATTATCTTGATCACTCATTCAGTTAAGATCTGTTGTATTACCTTTGCTAGAAATGTGCCATGTAGACAAGACTGTAGTTACATCGTTACTTTTAAAATTTCTATTACAAATGTTTGGGTCAAGAGGAAGAAAATAGTTGGTTTGGTTTTAACATGCAAATCAATTTGTCCCATGAGTTCTGCTTTTTTGTTCTGCATTCCCTAAGTAGGGTAGCGCTTGAGCACGAGCTTAATTTTAAGCATGTGCTGAAATCTTTGGGAATTCGAGGGGATGGGGCATGTGCTTAATACTTTTTTGAACAATGTTGCTTTTCAGGATTGAAGGCTTTGTAGGAAACCTGATCCTTTAAACTAGCTCCTGTTTATGTACATTTCAATTTTATGATACTGTAAGTTTTTCCCTTCTTTCTTCAATATCTTCAATGCCACATCATATAATGAAAACAATACCGGTTGCAATGCCACTTGCAATTACTGAAGTAGGCAGTGAAATTTTTTTCAGAAGGAACTAGGGAAATCACGTAAATCACAGATTTACAAATGTTTTCCCAGGAGAGGTTCACAGTAAATGACTGCACAGAATGACAAAAGTTTTGTTTACCCATAAAAGGGTGGTCATCTCAGCAGGTCAGTGATGTTTTTCAAAGACGTATTGTTGATTTTAAACTAGCTGGTAATTTATTCCCTGAACTTTGGCTTACAAAAATAAAGCAGGGTAAATAGTGAGTATAATAAAGGCCATGCTGCCATTCAGTATGCACAATGCCCTCACCTTCCCTCTCCCACCAGCTTCTCTCCATTGTTGGCTTCTGCATTTCTCGCAGGGCATGAGCTGACCTCCACGATTATTTATGGCGTTGTTCAGATAAGACCTTTTTTCACAGGCAACACACATAACACACACTCACAAGGGCTGTTATAATTTGAATTTATATTGCAAGTTCAGCTATCACTTCCTCTGTTCCCACCCTGCCTTTTGGAAAGATACCCAGTCACACGATGTGCTTGAAAAAAGGTTGCTGATTGAGGAAGGATGCAGGAAGGATATGGTTTTGCAGTGATTGCATAAGTGCTATGTAGGACCTGAAAGCCTTGAGTTTATATGAGGACGAGTTTAGATGGACGAGAATTTCAAAGGTTTATTTCTTCTGATTTTTAAATAAGTCATGACTTCTGAGCAGTTTGCTTGCCTTAGAGAATCATGGAGCAGCCCATGTTAATGTGATCCTCTATGTATTAACATGGACAAATGTAAATTTGTAATCGGCACCCTGGATTCCCTGCCTCTATTCCATCAGATATCTCAACATTATTCCAGAGAAATTGTCTCCAAAGCTTCTGTTTGAAATTGTCAGATGCAATCATGTCTAAGCATATGTACTCCCCATCTTTTGGGAGTTTTGCCATTTGCCTCAGATGGAGAGTACTTAGGCGAACACAGATCCTTCCAAAAGATGCTGTGTTGCCCCTCAGTGAAGTCCTAAGACCTGAAGACCCTAAAACTTCTCGTTACCCATTACAGTAATGAGAGCGTATTAATTGCTATAAAATGAAGGAGCTGGGGCATGGAAGTTTGTATTTTAAAGCTTTGTTTTGGTCATTCAGTGTTCTGCCAACATCTAACATCTGTATTTATTTTTTGAACTCTCCTTAATGGATTATATGCGTCTGTCTGGTTCCAAGAATAATGCTTGATTTCCTGAATTTATAGGTTGCAATAAAATCCATTCGTAAGGACAAAATTAAGGATGAACAAGATATGGTTCACATCAGACGGGAGATTGAGATCATGTCATCCCTCAGCCACCCTCATATCATCACCATATATGAAGGTTAGTGAATGTGATTCTCCTCCTTGACTTCTCTGTTATGTTCTTGCAGGCCTGATGTTCGTTTTTCATGAGATCATGCCCCAAACAAACCCCTACTCCTACTGTAACCTGTCCCTTACCAAAGAGACTGTTATGAGCGCTACCTTCGCTCTGAACCACCACTGTTTCACAGATGCTTAACCCTTTGCCAGGAGGAGCTTCTTCATGTATGAAGAAGCGCTTAAGCACTGTGTCCATGGCAGGTGGAAAGTCGTTGCATGTACCACCTCATCTCCATGCTCCTTTTGGACAGTTCAGTTTCATTTCACCCTCACTCATGCACCAGCTTGACGTCGGTTTATGTGCCCAGCCCCTAAACTAGTCCTTGTATGCTTTATTCTCCCTGGGCTGCACAAGACAAGTCTTGTGTGCTCTAGGCCTTTGGTTCTCCCTTATCTGCCAGTTAGTCTTGCTGGTTCTGTCCATTGCTGGTTCTGCCATTGCTGCTTTTTCCCCCTGAATCCCAGTATCTGCATCCTATCCACCTCTGCACACTTTCCTGTCAGTCTGATTGCTGGCTTATCACTCCTGTTTCCTTACCCTGTCTTCCCCCTCTAACTCCTTTCTTCCTGGGACACAGCTGGGAAGCCTGCTAATTCCTGCCTCTGGGAGCTGTTCCCTGCTCCTACAGAAAGGAGCAGGAAGCCAGGGGCATTCCTCCCTGATTTGCATGTTTGTTTGTTTATATATTTATAGAGTATCACTCTGTAGTAAAATCTCCTCTTGCTTCCTTCCTTCCTTCCTTCCTCAAGTAACATCTCAGCTCTAGCTGGGGTGTTCAGGCTGGGTACGTGCTAAAAGACACCAGCCAAGAGGTCTGTTGTTGCAAGGAGGACGGCTGCATGGCAGACTCAGAGTGTGTATTCCAGAGGTTCAGAGGGACCCACATCGGGTGGCCTTGTCCCAGAGATCACCTCTTCCCATACGTGCAGAGCAGGCAGCCTGAATTTAGCCCTATGTATTTACATACCTGTGAGGTAAACACACAAGGTGATGATATGTATATGGCAGCTCTGCTCTGAGAGTTGATACGACTGATTAAAACAAGGACTGGCTTGGCGTACTGTTACAGTATCACATATTGAGTTATTCAAAAGCATGTTCTTGTACTTGAAAAGAGATGAATATCTGTCTTTTTATTGAATAAACTCATAACAGGATCTGGGAACAGAAAAGGGGAGGGATGCTGTGTCAGCATGTGGGTTGCAAATGGAACAAAAGTTATTTCAAACGTGCACGGGAACTCAGAAAGAAAAAAGATTAAGCATGCTGTGATCCTTTGACCAATTGCCCTTCTCGTCCTTACTTTAAATAGTTTTTACTGAATTAAAGCATTTGTAAAAGTTAAAAAGATCACAGCATTTTTAAGAAGCAGACAATGAAGTCCTATGGGAGCAAGCCTTTCCCCTCTGGCCCCGTGGAGGGAGGAGCAGTGCTTCTGCAGCAGGGCCAGTCAAGCTTCACGATGGAGAGTTCATCCTGTCTGCAGAAAGGTGAGTGTCTACGGCAGGTGACGTTGAGGTCCTCTTGTGGTACATCAGCCAGCAACAGTAGGTTGTGTTGGCAAGCCTGGGGGCAGGGGTTTTTTCCCTCATTTCTGGGAAGTTTTCCATTCTGTTACTGCTTTGTTTCCTTTTCTTTTTCTAGAAAGCAGAGCAGCCTTTCATATGTTTAATTCCTGGCCTGAAGGGATGGGCAGTGGAAGTCAGCTTCTTGACTGGATTGTAGGCTGTTGGAAAGAGTTACATAGGGCAGAGCTGTAGCAGCTATACAGCTCATCCAGCCTTTCCAAGCAGTCAGAGTTGGTATTTGGCCTTTAGCAGCCAATGCTGTATGTAACTTAGATATCGTAGCACTGAGAAGATGTGTGATTGCACAGCTGAACCCAGAGGAGTGGTTATGTACTGCCCAGAGATATGGATGTGAGCTCAGGGATCATTAAGCATGTGCTTCATTTTAAGCTGAAGAGTACTTGTAGTGAAGTTAAGGGGCTATATCTAGGACTGAAGTATTTGTATCCTCTTTAAGTCGATTTTTAAACACATGGCTACTCCTCTTGAGTAAAGCATAAAGAGCAGAAGCAGAAGAGTATATTGCTATCCTCTGAAACAAAATGTTGAAGTTATTCAGTCCTCAGGGATGGGCTTAATCTCACCAAATTGGTGCCATCCAACATTTAGGCAGTTGGTGTACGCTAGAAGTCTAGCGTCTCTCTCTAGTCAAGAGAGATCGGCATCTACGCAGGGTAGCTTGTTCCCTCCTGGGAGATAATTTTTCAGATAGGCGGGATAAATGACGTACTGGAGTCTCCTGTTGGCTGTAGATGGGATGTAGCTGACTAACTTAAGTCAGATGCTTAGCTTTTGAACTGAAGCCACCCCACAGGTATTTTTCTACCTCTCACTAATTTTTACTGTAGGTTTTCAGACTGCCAGGGCACACCTGTAGGTGCCAGGTTGCACAGATCTACCGATTATGGATAATGCTGTATCTCCCCATAATATCTTTGAAAACACTTTGTGTTGCATTTACAAACCTGTGTTTTCCTTAAGCAGGGTATCCTGTTGACCTGCTTGCTTAAAAGCAATTAACCAGCTTATCTTTTTGATACCGAACAAATTCAGATGTGTGGGAACAAAGCTTTCCCGTTTAGAGGTATGTTTTTGTAACCTAATGGAAAGGCACGTTCCTTGCCCATTGCTGCGAGGGCAGGCATACAGTTGTGACTCCAAAGAAATTCCATCCTCTCAGCAGGTCTGTAATTGGCAATCTGTTGAGCACGGCTGCGAGGGAAGTGCTCTTTCAAGTGATTGTAAACCCCTTGGAAGGGACCAGGTAAATGAAGCTGGCTTTGCTAGCAGTGTTCCAATTTCAGCATATAAATTTTCATTTATAGAATAATACCTCTGCCCATTCATCTGTCTGTTTCCCCCTTGCCCTTCCTCTGCCCTATTTCTTTTTTTTCCTTGGAAACTCCAGGATTTGATAATAAAGCCTTTGAGAGCCAACATATTTTTCCAGGGGTAGCCTGAGTGCAAAATCTATCTCATCTGGCAATACTTTATGAAAGTTAAACCAGGGAAAGAGCATCAGACCTGATTCTGCAAACATTTAAACATGTGTCAGACCAATCATGAGAGTGAAGTTACACTTGGTACATTCAGGAGTGAGCTCTTAAGTCTTTGCAGCATGAAATACAGTGCCTACCTGAGTGTTTCTGTCTTGCAACAGTTGTCTTTTGTCTTTTGTCAGCATAACCATACGGGAAAGTCCACCCATTTGCAAGATGTACTTAAAAATTAACAGATTATTAGCTAATATGTTTGTAGAAATAGTTTAACAAAGATACTGCCCAAAGAATGAATAAATATTAGGATCACAATTCAGTGCCCATGGAACATGATGGCATTAACGTGAACAAGTAAGAAGAAAGCAAGCATGTGCTGAAGTGTATTGCTGGACTGGGGCCAGGGTACTCAGAACAGTGCTGGACCCTTCAGAGCAACAAGGCACAAAAAATGGGTTTCCCATGTAAAAGGAACTTCTTACTGTTTTTTTTTTAGGTTGCATTTTTGGTACTCTTAAGAAAAAGCACATAAATTCTCCATCATGTGTCTACCAGTCCACAATGGCTTGAGCTAGGTTGCGTGCTTTTGTTAGTCAGGAAACTGGTCCAGCTCTTCTGTAATTTCAAATCCCAAAGGCAATGGAAGACGATCTGACAGTGTGTGATGGTGGTGGCATAGTATTCCAGGATACTCATCTTACTTGCCAAATACATGTTCAGTCTCGCACAGACTTCACACAACAAAAAGTATATGCACACTTGGTCTTTCAAACACACATAGGCCTGTCTCCAGTGCAGGGCTCCTTGAGTTGTGTCAGTCCAGTCACCACGTTGTTAGCAAAGCAGCCGTGTTGCCAAATATCTGCCTGGGTGGCAGCGGACAAGGTGCGTGGACGTGAGCCATTGCTGACAAACTGCGTCCCCTCAAGCAGCGCGCCAGCTCAGGCAGGTGTCCCCTGCCATTGACATCCCTGGGTGGGGCAGGCGTCCGAGGACTGAGGTGGCAGCTCACACCATTGGTGGGTTTGTGCATGGGCAGAACAGAGTTCTCTGTCTCAGGCAGACAGTGCTGGGGATGCAAGTCCCACTCTCTGTCCCAGCCTCTGCTAACTTCTGGTTTTCAGATGTAATCAAAACAAACATTGGTGCCTAATGACTTCGTCCCTTCTGTGTGCAAAACACCTGAAAAAGTCAAATGTCCCTCAAAACATCACGTGGACAACTGGGCTTTAAACAAGAATGATGGGAGTTGGAAAGCTGGAATGATTCTTTTTTTTCTTTAGCCAAGAGAAAGTACTTCAGCAGTGACACTATTTAACCACATCTCTAATTGATTTCCTCTAATTATGTAGGCTTTTGACCTTCAAGTTCTTTATTCCCATTGTTTTCAGTTGATAACATCCAAGAACATAAAGTAATACTTTTGAGAGTCTGGCAATAGTAATGAAACAAGTATAAACAAACTTAACTCTTTAGTTACCATGCCCCACCTTATGAATTTCCTGTAATTCAGGGTGATCGCCTAAACAACACTTTATTGGACATGACATGAGCTCAAATGTGTGAGATCAGTGACAGATCCAAATCAGATGTCAAAATGATTGCAAGCAATGATGAAATTTATTTCTATTTACACAGTCTTCCCACTGCAATGTAAATGTTTGCTTGTCTGAAGTTCCTCAGCAGTTTGTAATCGTAATTAAAAATAAAAAAGGGAATTAGCTCTTGTGTTGTTTGCTGAAACAAAAGACAATTAGTGTAACATGTTATTGTGGCTGAATTAGCAGCTCTCATTCTTCTGTCCTTTTAAGAGTGTAGACCATCAAAATCTGCCTATGCTCAGTCTCATTCTCTGAGAAACAACCTTGACAAGGATAATGGTTCTTGTTCTGATCTAATCTCCACTGTGGAGTAACTTCTAGCATGCTGTCTGGTTTAAAATTATTATTGCAGGAACTTAACTATATTCCTTTAATTTCAGAAGAGATGCAATTTGTCTGAATAAGGCGATAATTCAGGAAAAAAGTTTAACACAAGCTTAGCATTAAAACACATACATTATATCTCACTATCTTCAATTGTAATTAGGCATATGCATACATTTTTAAAGTGGGTTTCTACATTGGACCTTGAATATTTTCATGTCTGCTGTATTAAAAAAGCAGTTAGAAAATAATATAATAGTTGTTTTAAAAACAAAAACAAAATGCCAAGGGGCTGTAAAGCTTTCAAAGCAGTCACGAACACAGAAGGCACATTGGGCTGAATTTCTAAGGTAAAAAACACTTTTCAGTGCTCACATGTCTTTTTGAAGAATAATTTGAGCCTTATTACACAAGTGAGGTAATTGGGTCATACATGACTTTTCTGAATGAAAAGGTTATTCTAGTCTGCATCTCCAAAATTAAAAACAAACTCGCTTGTTCTTTTGATTTGGCTGACCTTTAATAAAAGAGCATTTTGTAGCAGTGGAAAGGTACTTCTGTCTGCGGCTGTTAGAAGAGTAATAAAAATACCGCTGAATGGAAAGACACCAGATGGAAGGAATGTCAACATACTGGAACTAATTTAGGAGATTGCTCTGATAGAGAGCAAAGGCATGAGGAGAATTCAAATGGTTCCAGTGCAAAGAGATTGGCCGCCCCTCTTAAACTAACAAACTAAAATCCTTACCCCAGGGTTACATGTAAACCAAATGGAATCAGCGCACGAGGAGGTAGTCCATTAAGGGGACGGGGGTGGGAGAGGGAAATCCACCCCCCCCTTGGCACTCGCTCTGGCTTTAGCATCCTGTAAGCTTGGAGGAAGGGCAAAATCCTTCTGCTTTGTTTTGCTTTTTGAATTTGGTAGCAAGTCCAAAGCAAACTACCTAACAGAGAGGTGTACAGTGTACTGTTAAATCTTTCTGACTGATGTATGCAAAACCATGTCCTCATAGGCTTTCAACGCTTTTAGGGTGAAGTCCATCTTAGCATTTAAGAAGGATAACGAGTGTGTTCATCCAGTGTCAAACTTGTCCTGTGGAGTTTCAGTGGAGGTGACTTTGGTGTAGCTAAAGGGAAGAATTAAGCAGTAGGGTTGAAAAGAAGAGAGCTGATCAGCAAGAGGCCCCTACATAATTAGTGCTATTTGGAAAAGGGAAAGCAGTAGATAGAAGTTGAGTTCATCATTTCAAGGCCTCTAAATATAAATAAGTGGGGAGATTATATCCAAGAATTATTGCTATAGTAGAACAGCCTGTGAAAGAGACAGATTGTTGATATTACAAAATGTACTTGTCTCAGATATGTCTTTGGTAGTGAGAAGTGAATTTCTTTCCCAGTTACACATTTATATTCTTCATTGGGCTCTGAAGCCAGTGGATTTGGTTTCAATTATCAGACTAGAAAAAGAACTTTCTGTAGAATTTTCTTTCTGGTTTTGTTTGTTTGGTTTTTTTCCCCCAAATAAGCAAGCACATATGTTAGAGTTAAGGGGGGAGTTTAAAGAAAAGCTGTAAGAAGTCTTTCTTTGACCACTGTATCTTAAGCACCACCTTTTGCTGTTTGAGTGCTGCTCTTAGCCTCTGCTAAGGTGTTTAGGGAAAATGGACCAAACCCAAGCAAGCTTGTAGCCCACTGGAAAATGCTGTTTCTCCATGTTGCCACTAATATCTTAGGATGTTAATAAAGTTCTTTTGCTTATCTCCTGTGGATACAATCATGTTGTTCCTCACACCTTGTGGTACATCCCATTCCTGCTCCCTGATTCTCGATGTGCTTTCATAGTGCTATCCCTCCCTCCTCCCCTGCGGCCAGGTGGAAGTGTAGCCATCTCAGAAGTCAGTCCTTCATCCTGCAGACTGTGTCTGCAAGGGGATATTATCGTTTTCCAGCTACTACCCTGCACCACTTAGCCACTATGGCTGAGGTAGTACAACAGCCCTCACACCGCACCGAGGTCTTGCTACAGCTCTCTCAGCGTAAGTCAGCTTGCAGAGTGGTGGAAATAATCACAGTGGCTCAGAAATAAATGACACACAGCTTGTACCAAGCATTTCTCCTGCTGCTGTCTCCTCCAGTATGTGGAGCTCACGCTTTGTATCTAAGCAACTCCCATCTCTTGATTTGTGATTGACAGACCATCTCTCCTGCTACCATGTCTGGGTGTTGATACTGACAGTTCTTCGCTTATCTTATTTGGCCAGCTGTTTGCAGAGTATGGATGGTTTGAAAGAAGCAAGAGCAGCCCCACCTTTCTTATACATAACCTCCCTTCTTCCCGTGACCTTGGTCAGGGTTGAGGAGCAGGCCTGTACGACACAACCATCCCATCAGTAGCAAGCTGCGGGATGTTCCTGGGGTGCGGCATCCTGCTGAAGCCATGCTTCTCCGTCAGCAGTAGCTGCAGCCAGGGTTCAGGCACGCTTCTAGGCAGGGGTGAGTTTCAGAATGAATATGCAGTAGGATGGCAGGTAATAAATCATCTGCAGCAAAAACAAAGAGTGAACCAAGCAGTCCCAGAAGCTATATGGAGGCAATCCGTCCATCATCAGCCCACAGGTTACAGCCCAGGTGTTAACAGGGCAGTATATTTATTACCTCATTATTATTTGCCACTAGTCAATCCAGCCTTTAATTAATGTCCCTCTCTCTTCCCCCAGCCACTGACCACAATGCTTTCTTGAAGCATATGTTTATAAAACTACATACTGTGCTCAGAAGGGAAACTCAAAAGTGTCTGTATGAAGCCTGCCTGGCATCCTCGCTACTACTGTGAAAATTCATGGTGTACATGTCTGATGGTCTGAGAGTTGCCAGAATACCACCTAGTCACATGCCTGATAGTTTTGACCACTGAATTCCTCATTAAGATTGTGTGTCTGTATGGACATAAATCCTGCTGCCTTTCCACTCTTTCCTCCTTCAGCGGCAGCTCTTGTGTAAGACATCTTTGTCCGCTGTTCAGTTCCCTGTCTGCAGGAAAGTGGCTGTGCAGCCTCTCATGAGGTTCAGCTGATGCAATGGAGGTGCTCTGAACTGAAATGATGCAATTGTAAAAAACCACCTCCCACCTCCCTGACAAAAAAAGGTTCTCCATTCACCTCTGTTCCTTGGTGAAGAGATAAATTGCTGTTTAATTCTGTAATTGTTCAGCTGTGATGATGCTGAGGAGGCTTCTGTAATGTCATGTCAGTCCAAGGGTAGTGACTTCTTCACAGTGCTCCCTCATGAAGAAAAAGAATGTGCCAATTTGTCCTGAGCATACTGATAAACTGAAACCCAAATAAGAGTTACTGGGATTCTTCTTTCTCATTGATTCTACTGTGGTTTTGTGACAGAAGTTCAGAATTTGGAACAGTGATTTATTCTTCCCTAAATTCAACTTATAAGTATCATCTCGATTTTCTAGAAGGCATAATAGAAAATTTTAAATGGAAAGCACCCTTAAATGCATATTCCTCCAAACCAAGCGTTTTCCACTTCATTTCTGCAGAAATACGGGAAAATATGTCTGGATCAGAACTTGTATTAATATGGCAAATTTTAATCCAGAAAAACTAGATCTTGGAATTTGATTTGAAGAAGCTCTTATGACTGAGTGATGAAGGGAAGACTTTAGCAAAAACGCAGGCTGGAAGAATGCTCCATTGTAGCAGGGCAGTTTTTGCTGTTACTGTCATCATCAGCACCAAACACCTGATAGGGCATCAGTGGTCAGGAGAGTGGGGTGGGAAGAGACTAGGGCCCCTTTACCCTAATCTGTGCCCCTCTGGTGAGGCACATGTCCCCCTGAGCTCAGGGTGGTCCTCAGCTGGTAGTGCTTGGGAGTGTGCACTCCCATGGGAGTCCGCTGAGATCAGTGGTGCCATGTGGCAACTTCACCTGTATGTGCATGATATAATAACCCTGAACTCATTGAATCACCTGGTTTTAGGGGAATGGGAGATCTTTTTATTTGTTTGGTTGGTTTTGTTCTTTTCTAAAAAAGCCAAATCTCTTTAAAAAGAGCATTTTTAGTAATTTGTCTCAGCTTACTGAAACGATTTCTTTTTGCCTTCCTAAACATCCCTGTATCTAACAAGCCATTCCAAGCTTAGAGAAACGAATGTGTGCATTACTACTTTATTGGTAACACATCACAGCATTTCCCTATATGACACAGGGCATGTTCAGTTTTTCCCAGACAATATCAGTCTGTCATTCTTGGAGAGGATACTGTAAGTATAATCCATCCAGAGACGGCTCTTCCAGTTTCTGAAATTTATTGCTAATGAGGATGCACATAGGATGTAATCACTGGCAGGAGCCTCTGCTTCGGGGTACAGTGAGGCCAGCAGACAAGTAAGCGGCCAATTTTATCTGGCTGTTTGCTCTCCCTTTTATCAGAGCTGTTTGGCTGGGGTTCAGGGGTGTTAGAGGGAAGTGCAGAGGCTTTGGCTTGTAGAATTGACTGACAAGGTGTGAGAAGACATGAGACAAAGCCTAAGAGCAGCAAATATCTGAGTGTTGAGAGAGGCAGCTTCGCATTTCACTGCAAAAGCTGAAGTTGGTTTGTTGTGTTTTTTAAAAAAAAAAGCTTTAGCTTTGCTAAAGAGATACAGGAAGGCATCATTCCAGTAGGGATGGTCAAAACTAGCAGCCGTTTTTAATAACCCCTGTAACCTCATTAATTTGCTGATGCTTTGCTGCCAGCGTGACCCAGCCTCAGCAGGTTGCTGCCACAGATAAAAAGGAAAATCACCATGTTTAAATATGAGCAGGGGTTATTTATGGCAGGTGCAGGAAGTTTCCAGTCAGTTGCAGTGGATTTTTGGTGTCAGAAGGGAAAAACTATTTAGCAGCCAGGGCATTATGGCAATTTGAGACTACTCACAGCCTGCTTTGCTGGATTAAATGTTTAGTTATCTGCAGCTCCCAGTGAAGTCCTTGACAGCATGTGGCACAGAGTGCTCTCAGTCCCAAAGAATGGTCAAGTTGTGACAAGTATTAGATTAATGTTCCTTGCCCTGCTTACGTGGGAGTTACGCATTGCTACCGGCTCTGCAGAAGTGGCAATGGATGTATCTACAGCATGCAGTGGGACATGCGGTGGAGTCAGGAGATAAGTAAGCTTGAGGATGATTTCGGTGCATGAGATGGGGTGCAGAGCCATACTGACAAGAGCTGTACAGCTTCCGAGACGTTGCAGCCACTGCGAGCTCAAGAGTTCATGCCCACTATGCCTGTTGCAAAGAGTTGGTCTGGAAGGGGAGATATACATCGGTTCACTTCTTGGATTTTGGTGGCAGGTGAAAGCCGACCAATAGTCATTATAAGCCAGATGGCAATCCTGTATCAACCAGTTGTTGAAGACAGAGTTTATTATGCCTTCTATTAATCCTTTCTAAACTATGTGAGAGCTTCTGTTTCCTCCTGTGCCTCAAGAGGACTACTGGTAAGAGGCAGTCCCAGCTGGAGTGGGGGTTAGTATTCAGGTGTCACTGGCACAAGTGTCCACCTCACATCATTAGGATCAGGTTGACTTTGCCATCCTGTGACCCCATATTGTAGAGGCAAAGAGCTTCTTTCATGTAGCTGTATAAAAGTGAAGATAGCCTCAACTTCCTTCTCTTGGTCTGAAAAGTTGTAGTCTTCCTCTGGAAAAATTTAGCTTTGGAACTTGCTTTTTGCAGTGGGGTTGGTAGTACGTCTTTCCAGGCTGCAATGATGATATAGGATGTGTTCACTCGTCCTGAGTCGTCTTCACTTTTTAAAGTGTCAGTTTTCAAATGTATTGAATCAACTGTAGTGTTTTTTCTTTTCTTTGATCCTGTGCAGTGTTTGAAAATAAAGATAAGATTGTGATCATCATGGAGTATGCAAGCAAAGGAGAGTTGTATGATTACATCAGTGAGAGGCGGCGATTAAGTGAAAGAGAGACAAGACACTTCTTTCGACAAATAGTCTCTGCTGTACATTACTGCCACAAGGTGAGCAAAGAATCTGAAATTAAAAAATGCTATTTGAAGGCTGATTAGTGACATATATTTCAAAGTGTGTCTGAGGCAACAGCATTCATTATTAAGTATCACAGCATGTGATTGTATCAGTACAACAGGAGATCTTCATTAAAAGTTCTGCTGCCTGTTTTTAAAGACTAAGGATGTTTTCTTGTGTTATGGCAGATACCAGCCACTCCCTTACATTAGCCCTACATTGCATTTTTGCCTTGGAAATAGTTCTCCTGACATAAAAAACAAAATTAACATTAACTAGAAAAGGCATCACATAGAACTTCTGCCACATTAATATTAATACATTCAAACTAATTATAGTTTGCAAGTTGAATATACAAGTGAACAACTTTAGAATAGGAGATATAATATATGAAAGAAAAAAGCCAAGAGGAAGGTGCTACTGTTCCTGTATGAGCTTTAGCATGTACTCGTTCTGGATAGGCAAAAGTACCTTTTCCAGATGTAGGAGGAGCACTATAAAGATACCCTTTGCTGATGACTTTATCCATTGTGGTACCCACTAGAATGACAATTTAAGCAATGAAACCGAAGGTAGCTGACTGGCTGGACCTTTTATCTGTACTTTGAACCAACTGCGTAGAGTCAAAACATGCATGAGGCTAAAGGCATGGAGCAGCTTATACAATTTTTAATTTGAATTCTGAAACACTTGAATTCTGATAAACAAGGGAGATTTTCAGAGTCCTCCCTGTGCAGTGCTGAAAAGCTGCAGCGCCCTTCCCTGTGAGGTTAATTTTCCCCAAATTTCCTTAAAGAAGGCTCTGACCTAAACCCAGCTTGTTCACTTCTATCCCTAACATTTACAGTCCTTTAGGATTATAACTCCCCCGATCCACGTGGCTGCACACTGGAGGAATGAGGGCTTTTGTAGGGACTAACGTCATTGACAGATATTGTTTTCTGGTGCCTGCAAAGAATATATTGCTTTCATGCAGTGGGGGCAGGATCCAGGCTGGAATTAAGTTCTGAAAAGACACCCCCCCCATCCCTCCACCCCCCCTGCTGTTTTAGAGGCTTTGTGGGAGGACAGATTCCAGTCATTCTTCCTTTAACCACACACCAAGTGACTAATACATCGCCTGTCACTAGTCACTAGGCCATGAGTGTTATGACAGTGAAATCAGCCCTGAAATGTAGATGCAAAGACCACCCTGCCAGCTCACCTTTAATTTCCCCAATATTTTCTTATGTTCTCCCCCATTTTTTATTTCCATTTCAGAACGGTGTTGTCCACAGGGACCTAAAATTGGAAAACATCCTTCTTGATGACAATTTTAATATTAAGGTAGGATTCTTTTTCTCAGCTTCTCAGAATGGATTTGCATGTTTTATAAAATTTTTATCCAAGGTATTAGAAAAGCCAGTGTTATGACAACAGCTACTAAGCAACAGCATCTGGCAAGAGGCTCAGGGGTTTGGAGATTGGAGAAAGAGCACCACGGGTGACAAGTCATACATGCTAAATGAAGCTTTGCATAATCTGGGGGAGAAGACCCTGTCCTGCCACCCAAGGGCAAGCCATTCCCAAAGCAATATCTGTTCACTGGTAGGAAATAGCAGAACATTTCATGCAGTCAGGTTTATTGTATGAATGATATTATTGCTGGCTGCTGCTGGGACTAGGAAAAAACTCTCCTGGTCTACAGGGTTCAAGTGCCTCCTACAGAACACTCTGAATGTCCTTTTGATCATGGCTGGAAAATAAGCAAATGGAGTTTCAAAATAAACCTAGTAAAGCACATGTGCTTCATTAGGAAATGGCCTTGGAACTCCAGACAAAAACGTATACTTTGGATAGTGATGCCAGTGATGTCATTTCTCCCCAGTGAAAGCATGGGAATGACCCTTTTCCCCTTCATCTTTTTTTCTTAATAGCTCTGGCACAAAGATAAATACTGTGGAGATGACCACAGTTTCTATGTAGGTGAACCTGTTTCACCTTCATCTTTGTTCCTTCCAGGATAGCTGGATGTGAGAGTAGCTGGGTGTGCTCATCTGTGGGCAGATGAACAGAGGGAGGGATACCACAGAGTTTCTGCTGGTGCTTGGGCATCCTTGCTTAATTAACAAAGTAATTGAGAGGCTCCCTGCGTAGCCAAATATCTGAATAGCCTGGATCTTCATTTTGTCTCCACTGAAAGCCGCAGGGCTGCACGCACCGCCTTCTGCACTTTACGCTGGAGAGATTGTCTTCATTTTAAGCTGATGTGCAATGGAAATGGAAAGTAACATATGGTAGCTGCCATCTGTGTAATGCTGATGACAGAAGCTAACTTGGATCAACTAGTGGATTAAAGGCACATAAATATGTGGTATCTAAAAATAGTGTTTTACAGAAGGCCCATCCAATGCGATACTTGGACGTTTCACTGTTAACATCCAGTGTTATAGTGAACCTCCCCTTGCCTGTTCCTACAGGGGCACTGGCTGCAGCAGCTCAAGCTGTTCTCAGCAGCACTGGAAACAAAAAGTAGCCTTTCTAGGACATTGTATATGAAACAGGCTTCCGCAGGCAGGATGACCTTTCTTTCCACATTACACGCCAAACTATCTTCCCAGCTAATCAGAGAACTCTTGAGAGAAAAGAGGAATTTGTGGAATTTGCTAGCTGCGGTGGCCTGGATCTCCACACTGTGGTCCTCATATGTGAAACCAATCACTTCCCCAAGCCCCCGGGGAGCTGTGCTTTGTCAGAAGGCTCCCCTCCCTCCCCTCTCTTCTTTATGGGAGTCAAATCGTCCTGCAGAGAGAGCAGGAGGATGGGGCAGGGTCGGGTAGCTTTGTGTTCGAGTCCAGACCATGGAGGTGACCCAGGGGCTTCAGAACCACAGATGCATTTCAGCTGCCATATGCGGTGGCACTGCTGTGGGAGAAACTTGGGCAGCCGCAACTCCCCACATCCCTTTCAATCTTCTGGAAGTCTTTTTCTTGAAGGCTTCCTTTTCCTGAACAGCGTTGTGTTTAAGCTGCCGTGTAGGTATTCTGGGTGTTTTCAGCCTTTCCTCAATCACTGCTCTGCAAACCGTAAGGCACACCTCTGAGCAGGCAGGGCTGCCTTGGCGTGGGTAGGTGGCTGCAAGCTCCCTTGCTGTCCCCTGGTAACTGTTTCTACGAAGGGTCCCATGAAGCTAGAAAAAAGACCAAACTTGAGAAGCAGGCAGTATTTCATACATCTTACTATCAATAGGCTTTGCATTTGCATTACTTCAAGAGATGACTTTCTGGATTGTTTTCCTTTTTCTCCCTGGTGTCTTTCTTTTTACACCTCACAACTGAGATCAGCCTTGAATACTTGATGAGAAGTGCACTGCCGCTATCTCCCTGATGCTGAAGCTTTGGCTGTGTTACCGTGGTTTCTATGTTACTTGCACAGAATATTACTTCCCATTTTTTCTTTGTTTCACTAAACAGTTACCGTTGGCAAGGAAACACATATGGAGCTGTAAATTATTTATTGGGAGTAAATTTATCAGGTCCCCATTCTGGAAGTATTTATATATGATTTATTCAGGCAGAAAAAAGAAATATGCCATTTAGGGTTCAGAATTGACTGATGGCTTCAAATACTTAGTGGAAAGCATTTTCTAGAAATAGAGTGGTAGTCTTCTCTGTACTTTCCCAGTGTTTCTATTTCATTCAGAGGATTACAAGCACTTACAAAATTAGCAGTTTGATTTTAAGAATGAGAAGATGAAAGGAATCCCTTTTTTCTTGGGTGCAATGTACAATTAAGTACATGTGAGCTATACATTACAATATGCAAAAACATTATAGTAATATGAAGAAAAAATAAGATGTAAAAATAGATCCATGTATAGCAACTTCAGCAATACTTTTGGAGTAGGAAATAAAAAGAATAAGTAATTCATTAAAAATTATTATTCAACCTAAAAGAAGGGCCCCAAGTCATTTTACATGATACTACATTAACTTGGAAACTGTTCTTAAATTTTAGCTAATTAAATGAAAGTCATGAAGTAGTGTATGGAGACATAATCGACTTTTTTAAAAAGAGTTGCTATAGAAAGTAACAGTCTCTGGAAATGGAGTCATGTGTCGGAGTACAGCAACTAGGAAACAGCGGTGTCTGGAAGCTGACAAAATATCAGGTGTTTTGAAGAGTTCTGCAGGTCCACAGGCCAAGAGGGTGATGAGGGGAAGAAAGTGATCTGATCTGTGGTATGTAGTTATGTTTTTCAGGGACTTGGTGTACGCGGTAATATTTCCTGCAAACTATTACTTAAAAACCTTAAATGCAGCAAAACCAAGTGATTAAAATGAGTTTTAAACACTTGTGAGGCTGAACATACAAGCAGATCTATGGGGTACAAGGAACTCATCCAGCCAATTAATTAAACGGTACCTTGCCTTGCTCCCCAGATACGCACCCGACTATCTAGCAGAAACCCTGAGTGTTTCTCCTGGGACCTATCCTGTCTGTGGAGGCCAATAGTGGGGCACAATCCTAGAGCTAAAGCTTACCTAAGACACTGCAGCCTCACAGGACAGAAGAGCATTATTTGCTTTCTTACCTTGTTCTTGGTGTCATGTTCTTTAAAGAAATAACGTGGCAATGAAATTAAGGTTTCTGCAGCATTCTCCTTCCTCACATTCACGTGCCAGCTGCTAACAGCACAGTTCACCTCAGAATTTACTCCACCGTCCTTTCAGCTGCTTGCACTTGGTGACTCCCACCCTGCAGCTCTAGGTACTCGGAGCTGCCCCTCTGCTTGCCCTGGGTTCCCTGGGGTGGCTACAGCTGCTACCCCTGCCATGTAGAGGCAGAGCAGCCTCTTGCTGGCATTTTCATTCCATCAAGAGGATATCATCAGTCATAATCCTAACGCAGCTGAATGTGGGCAGGGTCAGACAGGCAGCGGGACCAAGGCAGCCCCAAAGCACAAGAAGAGCTGCCCTGAGTTGGTGAGGTAGAAAGCCCTTTGTAGGAAGAGATTCATGATGGCTTTGGGCATCTGCCTTTGATGGTCTTCAAAAAAGCCTTCTGGTGGTGCCTTCTTCTCTTTATTACTTTTAAAACTAGCATCCTAGTATTAGGATGCTAGTTTTTGGTTCATTGCAGGTATGAAATTGCTAGAAGAAGTAGCATTGGTGTGAGGATGTAGCTGCCTCCGTTTGCCCATAATTCCTGCAGTATGGCGTGATGAGAATCACATGTCTCCAAGCACTGCAGCTCTCCCCAGTGTCTAAATCCCTAAAACTGCATGCAGGGAGGTGGAGAGAAACTGCTGCCCAGTGCAGTAGCTAGGAAACTAGTGACTTATCCAAGTACCGTGTCCCTACCCCGTGCCACAATCCCAGGGACAGCTCTGTCATGCAGCCTGGCATGATGGAGAGGGCCTTCTTGTTTGCAGTATGACTGTAGTGGCTTCTGGGCTGGGAATCGCACCTAAAAGAGCTGTCTAGCAGAGGTTGACGTAAACTGTGTGATCAACCCCAAAGTGATAGAAGGAGAGAAAAATGCAAGTATAATGGTAACCTAATCCTACTAACTGCACTTTCTCTTGGGTTGTAAGGGGATACCAATCAGACTAACCACTAAAAACCCTTGGGGGTTTCATATATACAGAGTAAGAAGTATATGTAATTGGGATTTACCTTGCTGGAAGTCTCACTGACTGCACATACGTTTCATTTGCTTTAAGAGGCCTAATTATTTCTTTATCTACAATACAAAGGGACAGATTCTTAAGTGGGATAAAACTGACAATTGCCATGAGTGTGAGCTTCATGGAATTTATAGCCCACACTTAAACAATAAATTACATCTGGTTTATCATAGCTAACAGTGAATATGAAACATACACCTCCTGAAGCGAGGGGACTAAAAGTCCACTTCCCCACTCCTCCCAATTTAGGAAGTTTTTTTTACTTGATGCCTTAGTTCCATTTAAGTGCCAAGAACATGAAGTAATGTTGGCTTCTATTAATCTTGTTTTGGGGGGCATGACAGTTTTAATGGGAAAAGCTGATAAACATCAGTCTGTGAGTATGGGAGTGGACTGTAACATAAATACTCTTTTCCTGAATGGTCAAAATGAAAACATGAATGCCCAAGTCTGAGAGTTTCTTAGCGTGAACAATGGTATGTGTATCCCTATATATATATTCATGCACATCCACATGCATTTTATACATTCCATAGTGTTAAGGGAATTATTTTCTTAAGGAATCACACTGTGCAGTGTTTGTCCTTGTCTTAGCTGCATCCTGAACTAAAATAAAACTCAATGACCAGCACGAATTTTTAACACTGAAATGATCCCATTCTTCCCCTGATTGACAGGGCACACTTCATGAGGCTTAAAACCAACTTCCTGCAAGCCAGGCAGGGTGACTTGATAAGAAAGTGGAATTTAGGGCAATTAAGTGCAATCTGAGCCATGAGAAGATGTTTGCAGACTGCAATTGTACACCAGCTGTTTTCAATGACATTCCAGCCATACAATGAAGATTTTACAAACCACGTTTATTTAAGGGTTGAATTTTCTGCTGTGCATTGATAGTACACCATTTGAGGGACTGAGTGATTTCAAACTATGAATGGACATGGTGAGATGAATTAACAAACAGGAATCAGCTGCTCTTTGAGGGGGATATTCTGAGTCCAGATTGTCTGTTGGACATCTGCACAAGCAGAACATGAAAATAGGAGAGGGTGAAGCGTGAAATCTTGTATTTGCTCTGTGACTTTAAAATTTTTGGATGGTATTTTAAAAAGTGGTTCTATTTCTAAGATAAAGGTATCTGTATTTATAAACTGTATATGTTTTTTTCTGTTTTGGGGTAAAGAAAGAAAATTGGGAACTTCTGTCCATGCTTCAACAACTTTGTTCATTTTGATCTCAGCTTTGATGTTTTTAGGTGTGGCTGAAGGAGTTTAGATAGTAGAGACAAAGACTTTATATCTCCCAAGAGTTCACTAGACATTGCAATGAAACAGGCACTGATGAGACACATTTTAGAAAGATAGGAGCGAGTGATGCTGCTGCTAAATCCTTTTCTTTTCCGTTCACTTTTTGCTTCCTTGAACTTTCTTCTGTGAAATTTCCAGGGATTTAATTTCTTTCTGGTAGAAAAGACCCAAATAAGGTGAAGACAATCCAGAGAAAGCTCCTGTATCTTATAGCTATAATACCGTTTTTATGCCTGTGCTTTTTGTCTTTTATGTCGATAGTGGGCAGTAATAAAAGTATCTCTGGGAAACAGAAGCGTTTGGGTTTTAAACAAGATAAAAAATGAGATGTGTTGCCTTGTGCTAGAGAAACAAAGGAAATGCAAAGGTTGTGGGAGTATTTAGTGTTGCTATCCTCAGCTTTTGTTTTGTAAGAACAAGAACAGAGAATTGAAGTAAACAAAATATTTGGACCTGATCCTGCAATTCCTACATGGGCAAAATTCCCAACAGTCTCAAGGGAAGTTTTGTTTGTGTGGGGAAAGCCGGATTTGGGCCCATTGTTTCCAGTTAGGAACCAGACGTGTTTATTATCTCATGATAGACATCTCATGTGCTTAACAGCTCAGATTCCTCAGCCGGGGTCCCTGAATCTGGAAGAGTTAGCGAGTGCTTCACTTCCCTCTCCTTTAAGCATAGCTAAGTTCCAGATGATTTAAAAAATCACTTTCTTCTGTAATGCTTAGTTTCCTGTGACACTCCTGCCTCACTCCTCCTGTTGGATTGAAAGTTCTTGGCTTTCAGCTTGCATGTGTGCAATAAGAACAGTAATACTTTCTGCTTGCTTTCCTTTGCTACTAATGATTATACAAGATGAAAAGCCATCAACAGACAGCAGGCCCAGTGCCTCCAAGTATGAGATGGTCTTTGCAAGCATATGCAATTCATCTGAGATAAAATTACTGACTGGTGGTTGTGGAGTCAGTCAGTGACCTGTCTGTGAATGGAACCAAAGCATACTTGTTCCTAATCTGGAGGATTTAACCTGGGGACCCTCCTCCTTCTCTGGAGGATCTTTAGAGGGAAAAGTCTAAAAATCATAGAATAATGGGTTGGCCAAGGAACTTAAGAGATGAATCTATGTCGAGATCCCTGTCCTATAGCGGGGTCAAATACAGCTAAGTTTTTCCTGATAAAGAATTTTCTGTTGCATTAAGATATTGTTGATGCTACAGATGCCTTGTGCAATTCTGTTTGCAGATTGCTGATTTTGGACTCTCCAACCTTTATCACAAAGACAAGTTTCTGCAGACCTTTTGCGGAAGCCCACTGTATGCTTCCCCTGAAATAGTTAATGGACGACCTTACAGAGGCCCAGAGGTAAGAAGGGTCGCCTTTCCTGCTAATGTTATTTGCACATGTGCATTTGCTTGGGTGTCTCCCATCTTGAAAGTTCTCAAGCTGCCTTTGTTTGCTTTCATTTGCTTTGCCTGTGGTTAGTCAGATATTAGTTAACGGTTTGCCCATCAGTAGGCACAGCTGGACATGATGCTGTTCTTGCGGTGCTAATGGCAGGGAGAAGGGTGGGGATCAGCTTTTCTGGGCTTCACACGCATTGTCTCTGTATTTCAGGTTGACAGCTGGGCCCTTGGTGTATTGCTTTACACTCTGGTTTATGGAACGATGCCCTTTGATGGCTTTGATCACAAAAATCTCATCAGGCAGATCAGCAGTGGAGAATATCGTGAGCCAACACAGACCTCAGGTATAAAAAAGGGGTGAGGGCAATGTATTGAGCTGGCAGGAGTTCAGAATGGAGGGTTTGCCTGGCCCCTTCCAACATGTTTTGGTGTCAGATTAGAATGATGAAGAAAAAAAATCTCCCATTCCCTTACTGACTTCATCTGCTATCAATTCCCATCTGAGTACGGTATTTGCCAAAAGCCCTTTTGAAATCATAGTTTTGTAGCAGATAGATTTTATTGCCTTGGGGAAGCTGTAACGGGCTCTTTTAACTAGATCTATGACAGTGGAAGGTCTGTTAGCTATTGCAAGTGGAATTGTTCAGACAAGCTGTAAACTGATACAACATACTGGTACATATCAGTGCTCCAACTTCACTGTGGTATATGACAAGCAGAGAGAAGATGAATGGTCAGAGCAATGCAATCTCTCATCCAAGAAGGCAGGCCAAAATCTGAATTAGGGCCACTATGTTTGCATTTACTTCTACTTCGAGGATAACACATTAAGCAATCACCTGACAGAAGAACATCAACTATGTCTGGGTCATTGATTATAATGACCCCTTCCAGCCTTAAACATCTATGTATATATTATATTTAAATAAATATTTATCTTCTATCATTTGTTTGCCATCCCTTTCAGTTTTCTGCCTTCTTGCTCTCTCTATGAAGATATACCTTTATAATATACAGAAAACTACACTGCTTATGGAAAAAAGCAAATACAAAAGCAATAATGTGTAGATCATTTAAAATATCCCAGTTCCCCTCTGTTTTCCTCTTAAGTTTTGTAACCTCTAGAGTTGGTAGGTTGGTCACTGCCTTCAGTATTATGGATTTACTCATTGTCTAATACACTACAAATAATAATGTATTTGATAACCAAAAATATATTTCCTAGGATTAATCATATTCTTCTGATAAGTAGTATTCAAATGAATTTTCCAACATTGACTGATGGCCAAAGCCTTGCCCCCTTTCACTTCCCCTGTTGTAAGAAGCATTAATTTTGCTTATTTGATTGGATTCACACTTACATTTTAAAGGGGCAAAATTTAGAATGCCCATATTCCAAATATTTTATGTTCTATTCTTTGTCTCTAGATGCTCGTGGTCTTATCAGATGGATGCTGATGGTGAACCCTGAACGCCGAGCAACCATTGAAGACATTGCCAATCACTGGTGGGTTAACTGGGGCTACAAGAGTAGTGTTTGTGACTGTGATGCCATGAGGGACTCTGAGTCCCCATTGCTGGCAAGGTTCATTGATTGGCATCACCGTTCTACTGGCCTCCAACCAGAGACTGATACCAAAATGAAGTGCCTTTCTAAGCCCAAAGGTCCTGAAGTCACACTAGAGAGACAAAGGTCTCTGAAAAAATCAAAAAAGGAAAATGACATTGCACAGTCCATCCAGGAAGGAGGAGCTGAAAATGCATCCAAACCCACCTCCAAGAGACCCAAAGGCATCCTGAAGAAAAGGAGCAACAGTGAACATCGATCTCACAGTGCAGGTTTCATTGAAGGAGTGGTCAGCCCAGTGCTACCCTCTGCTTTTAAGCTGGAGCAAGAGTTGTGTAGGACTGGTGTAGCCATTAAAAGTGTTGTGGAGGGAGAGCCAGCAGGCAAATATGGCACTAAGCAGTCTTCCCTAATGCCAAAAAAAGGAATCTTAAAGAAGACTCAGCAGAGGGAGTCTGGCTATTACTCCTCTCCAGAACGAAGTGAATCTTCTGAACTCTTGGACAATAATGATGAGACAGTAAACAGTGACACTTCTCCAGGGGTCACAGAGCCATCCAGAAATGGGTCTTACAGCCATTCCTGCAGGCGTAAGGGAATCTTGAAACATAACAGCAAGTATTCTACCAGCAGCACTGAATCAGCTTTGATTAGCCCTGACACACCAACGCTGGAGGCCATGGAAGAAGTCATCCTGCCCGGGGATGCATTACCTCGAAGTTACAGTCGCCCTTCCAGCGTGATTAGTGATGACAGTATTTTGTCCAGTGATTCGTTTGATTTACTGGACTTGCAAGAGAACAGGCCAAACAGACAGAGGATACGGAGCTGTGTCTCTGCTGAAAATTTCCTCCAGATCCAAGATTTTGAAGGACTTCAGAACCGCCCACGGCCACAGTATCTAAAACGGTATCGCAACCGTCTGGGAGACAGCAGTTTTTCCCTTCTCACAGACATGGATGATGTGACTCAGGTCTACAAGAAAGCCCTAGAGATCTGCAACAAACTCAACTAGCAGAGAGAAGATGGAAAGGGAGGGAAGGGAGTTTTTCTATGTACCTTTATGATGGAGTAAGCCAGGTCACTGATTTGCTGACAATGGTAGGTTTTCCTTCAAAGGAGCTGACTGTACCTACTTAGCTGAACTCCTGCTAAAGTAGCCCCAAAGCCATCTCACACTTCTCTAATTGTGTCTCTAATTGTGATGGCTCAAAGTCAAAGCTAGACAGAGTTAAAACTGGAAGCGAGTGACACTTTTTGAGAGGTTTGTAATTAATATTAGATTAGCTTTATCAAGAGATGAGCTGAATTCTTCAAGTCAAATTTGGATGTCTTTTAGAAAGCCTTTATTTCGCCCTGAAGTTTTTCATCTGGATACAGTCATTGCACCTTGGGAATCTTTGGCTTGCATTATGCAGGAGGCCAGGCTAGGCGGTCACCATGGTCCCTTCCATGAGAGTCACCTGAGAGTTTCTGAACACATTCTGGGATAGATAATTTGAGTGACTCACCCCAGAACAGCCTCACAAGGTGTATGTGGGCAAGTGATGGAGCGAGCATTCAGATCTGATCCCTCCTCCAGCCATTGCTCTTCAGTGAGCAGGAGGCCCTAAAATTGTTTCCAACTACTACTCCTACCAGCAAAAACAGTCACAGAAACAATAATGGAAACTGGAAGGAATGGATGTTATCAAGCAGCTTAATGACTTGTTAAGACATTTCAACCCATGTATTCAATTTGTGACTTTCAAAGTGGCCAGCCAGATGAATGCTCAGACAAAGGTGGATGTAACAAAGGAGCTCAAAGGTTAACTGACCCTTCCATCTAGAGTTCAGTCACTGTCAGCAAATTGTGCCACCTTGCTGTTAGCTTGTAGTATTTGAGGGTAACAGGTAGTTTGGGACCAGAATGTTAGGTAAGGAAAAGGTTGTAGCATGTAGGAATGGATAGAGGTCAGAAAGTTAGTGGGAAGATGCCTTTCTCCAAGTAAAAATGTTTCTAGGTAGGTAGTAATGGAGAAGAAAGAGTTGAGCAATGAAATTATAATGGTAGATGTGATAACAGAGGTAGCATAAAATTGTGAGCCTCTCTCTCTATAGTGTAGCTGGTACTGCGTGTGCAATGATACCAGTTTGAAAAAAAATGAGAAGGTTTTATGTTTGTGTTCTCAGACATATCTAACTGTCCAGACTGAAGGCTTGAACTCCCATAAAGGTACCACATGGGTCTACTGGATTACCTGAATGTAAGCCTATGTCAGAAAGTCACTGTGTGTTTGACAGGCCTGGGCAAACTGGAATCTTAAGGCCCATTTCAGTCTCATTTCTCTGAGCACATAGTCCCTGGCTTTCTTGGAGGTGCACTGGTGTGAATAAGTGGAGGTTTCAGTCTATGATGTCCAAATGATCCACAGCTGCAAAACTTGTATCTACACACATATCCAGAGCAGAGGAGCATGAGCAAGCTCTGTTCTCACTCCTACTCTGTAACTGGAACTGAAAGCAGAATTCGGCCCACTGTGTCCAAAATCCTAGCAATCATGTGGAAATAGAATAGAGTTCCTCTGAGGATTTCCTGGGAACTGGGGATAATGCCAGAAGTCATTGGCGTCTGGGGCAAGGAGCTGTTTCACTTGCAGATTCCTTATTTGGTGTATCATGGTACTTAAGTCTGCCAGTTCCTTCTAAAAATCAACTGGGCTGCCTAGCATAAAGATGAATGAACTTGAATTTCCTAAATCAGTTAGTCTGACTTTATGGAGAACCTTTTCTTATTGTGAAACACTGGACCAAATTTGGCTCTGGAGTAAATGGCATCGATACCATGAAATCTGTGAGAGATGTGTGCTCTCAGGTAGTCAAGTGAAATTTGGCTCACTGTCCGTTTCACAGAATCATAGAATGGTTTGGGTTGGAAGGGACCTTAAAGATAGTCTAGTTCCAACCCCCCTGCCATGGGCAGGAACACCTTCCACTAGACCAGGTTGCTCAAAGTCCCATCCAGTCTGGCCTTGAACATTTCCAGGGATGGGGCCTCCATAACTTCTCTGGGCAACCTGCTCCAGTGCCTCACCACCCTCACAGTTAAAAAATTTGCTCAGGAAGGGCAATTTCAGGTCATTTCTTTACAGATGTGTACCTCTCTGTATGATACTCAGATGTCCCATCTTCTCACCGGCCCTGCATGTGCTCTTTTAGCCCATCCAAAATCAACACCCCATTTTGCAGTGTATTGAGTTAAGAAGTTTGCTGTGGTGCATTTTAAAACAACTCAACGTAGTCTCCATGGCCTTTCTGAAACAAGGACGTGCTTTGCAGCCACAGCTTTTAACTCATGCCCCGGAGCATAAGAGCCAGATCCTCAGCTGGTGTTGAATCAGTGCTGTCCCATTGACATGATGGAGCATCACTTTGGTGGGGTTATGCTGATCGACACCTTCCCTGCAGATCTGGGTTTATCCAGATTTTATTTGCAGACCTTGACTGGATTTATAGAGGTTTCAGGATGAGGGAAGGGAACTCAGCCAGCCATGGCAGGGAAGTGAGGAGCACCCTGAAGGCTCGTATCTCCTGAGGCTTTTGCCCAGGCCTGCTTCCTTGTGTACAAATGTGAATGAATGAGTGACTGCTTGCTGCCAAACTGGAAATGTTATGTAGGGATTTACTGGCATGTTACTGGCATGTTACATGTTTACTGGCATGTTATCATTCCTAGAAGAGAAGAAAAAAAAACTTGACTGCACATTGTTATTATTAGTGTTGTGATTTTTATTTAATTTTTTTGTAATACAAAGTGGACTTTTTTATTTGAATTTGTCTTTTTTTTTTTTTATTTATTGGTCTGAAAGCCATTTCAAAGGTATAATAATATATTTGGTGTAATTTAATTGGTGCAACATTATTTTACAGCTCCGGCCAAAATTGTTTGGTGTTGTTTTTTGGTTTTTTTTTGTTTGTTTTTTTTTTCCTCCCAATCCTTGGTTGGTTTGAGCTCTACAAGGCACACAGGGGAAAACGCTGGATAATCACCCAAAGTGTTTGTATTTTTAATCTGATACTGTTTTTTATTAAATAAAATGAAATTAATGTAACTGTGAAGAGTCTCTCTCTCTTTTCTTTTTCACTGTACATCAGCATAAGCCGAGGCCAAATGGTAATGAACTTGTCATGCAGAAATACAGCAGCATCTCAGCACATTGTACCAAGTTGTTTATGCAAAGCTTCTTGGCTCGTTTGTGCGGTTGAATATAATGTGGGTGGCCACAGAGGCTCCTGTGCTACGAAGCATTTGGCACTGCAAGCCAGCCAACGCTTTCAGCTATAGAAATGTTTGGTGGAGAAGAATAGCTGACTGGGGTTTCTCTGCTGGAGATGAACAAGGTTTGTGGGCCGGGTGTGCTGCAGGTGAGACAGAGCAGGCTGGCTGACCAGGCACAGCACAGGTCATTTGTAGCCCAGAGACAGATGGTCACGTTTTTTCCCCTTCTCTGACAGGTAGAGGACCTGTTTATTCACAGTGTTGCTGTTGGTATAATTTATGGGTTATATTGGCAAAAGAAGAGCGGTGGCCATCTGCTGCTGTCAGAAGAGGGATGGTTTCAGTCAGGTGGCTTTGAGCAGCCAGCATAATTGGTTGGTGAAAGGGAAAAATGGAGTCAGTTTACATTTTTTTTGGAGTCCCCTTGGTAACCAGAAGGCTTTAGATTGTTTTTCTTGGAAAATGGGTGGGCATCATAAGGGAAACTGGAAGTTAAGTATGCTGTGTGTACTGGTGACTTGTTAAAAGAAAAGAAATGGTTGGCAATGTCCTCATGTTGGCTCTGAGCAAGACACCATTAAACTTCACCCTTGATGCAGCCAGCCAAGATACCTGTGGTTGCATATTCTGCTTTTTAAATTACAGGTGTTTTGGATTAGGATCCAAGGTTTGGCTATCATGCAAAAAAGGCTTTCATTTTTTTAAAATTCATTTTCTCTCTCTTGAGCTTTTTAAAGCAAGAAGCCATGGCTGTAGGTGCTAGATTTATTCATCATGACCACTTAAAAACAGTGGGAATAAAGGGAAAAAAACCAATGATGCAGAAAAGCAAACAGCATTACAAAAGGAATGATTAGCTGTTGTATGCTGGTTGAGTCAGAATTTGTAAGGTGTATATTCAAAGTCGGCACACATATTGTAGGAGGTGAGTGAGGTCTAACTGTTGGTGCTGGGTGGTGGAAAATAATGTAAGTCTCTTCTGTAATAGCAATTATGAAACAACTTTTTAACACACTGGGGAAAAAAGTGAATTTGAGGGGAAACCATTTGTTTTGTTTTAAAAATTACGACTTTTAGAAAGAAAGTTCTGGATGGCTGGGTATGGTGTGCATATGTGGGAAGCACTGAGAAGTAATTATGTACATGTTTACAACGTTGAGAGAGCACACTTCTGAGGTGGGGTGGGGAGATGGGCATCTAATTTTCCTATTTGTTAAAGGAGATAAATCTACAGTGATATGCCTTGGCTGAAGTTACATAGTAAGTCTGTAGCCAGACCTGATCTACTTTCATGCTTGCTCCAAGGGGATTCCACTGTTTTTAGGAATTGTTGAAATTTCTTGGATCAGGCAAGACAGGAGCAAGGAAGCAAAACAGGAGCCCTGGGAGCTACACCATCAAGTGACAAAAGCAATAGTGAGGGGTTTTTATATAGTCACAAATAGTCTTGTCCATTATAACCCTTCTTTAACTCTAAAAATCAACAATCTCAATTTTGGATGCTGCAGAGTCTGTGCACATGCCTAATGTGATCCCTCTTACTTCTGTGATAGGCTTGCCGAAGTCCAGGGGCTAGCTGATGCGAGCAGTACTGCTTGACGATGAGTGACACTTCCATGTATCTGTAAAGCTCTTGGAGGCCAGCACAACAACTTGCAGGAGAGCCTGACACTGCTCCTCTAAGCTCACCAGCCTCAAGTCACTGGCTCAGAGGGAGAGGACTTGTGCCAGCTCAGCGGGAGGCAGCTCTCTTGCCGTGCTGTCACAGCCTCTGAGGTGGTGCCCACAGATGCCCCGTGGTGCTAGCAAGAGAAGCAAAATTCAGGGTGAAGGGATACAGCACAATTCCTAGCCATAGAAGTTTGCATTTGATTCGTAGTTGTGTCTCTTCTCACAGAACAGACTGGTCTGCATTTCATAACTTCAGGGACTGTGAAAGTAAGGCACAAAATTGAAGTGAAGAAATGGCATTTTTAGTTATTGCAGACAAATTTATTTACTGATAAATTTGATAGTGATTCCATAAGCATGTGTAATAATAAACTTTGCAAAACCAGAGCCTCAGTTGTAGCTACAGGCTAAGTCACAACTAGTCCGAGGAAGGCAGAAGTCCCATACTCATGTAAATTTGGTGTATATGAGAAGCTTATTAGTTTAGTTAAGCATTTATCTCGGTGATTCACATCTCATTTTAATGAGATGCTTCTGGAGACAAAGCTGCAGGAATGCTTTTGTTGAGCCAATAGAAACTCTGGTGTTTGCTAGCATCAGCCCATGCTCTCCAGTACTTGTTCCAGGGTTACTGGTTTTGGGGTTTCAACTGAAAGTTTTATCACAGAAGAGAACAAGTCGTGCTTCCCCTGGATTAATGGTTTTTAGTATTCAACTAGGACTTCTTTTTTTATTACTGTCTGGTGGAGCTGTGTTTTCTTCCTTGCCAAACTAAGACATCTTTCTCATAAAAGGCTGAGTAATTTGGCTGGAGAAGCAACTTTTTTTGGATAGATGATCTGAGCATTTTGTTTCTGGCTATCTCTCTCTAACCCTTACCCCCTACCCCATATTTCCTGGAATTTCATCTGTGCAGAAAACTCTTTGGTTTGCATATCATCCGGCCATGGAGAACTCTACAGTTTAAGGGCATTATATGTATTTGCACTGATGCTTAATTGTTCCTTGGAAAAGCATTTTACAAGACCATTTTATGCGTCACCAGAAGGCTCCTTGGCCCAACTCATGCTGGGCTTAGAGCTCACACTGAGAAGAACCACACCAGGCCTAGGACCATGAAGAGATTAGATAGGTGACTACCATCCAAATAAGAAAATCAGCTGTGGGTATTTGCCACAAATGCACTTGCAGGTCAGGACATCACCCTGCTTCTTCATTCAGCAAAGCAGCTCTGCTGCTGTCATGAACTCAGGGGTTTTTTGACAATGGGCACCTCTGAAAACCCAGTCTAGAGCTTTCTCACGATGCACACCCAGTGCTGAAGCCTTTGCTGT
Source organism: Eurystomus gularis (assembly GCA_013400335.1). Lineage (NCBI taxonomy): Eukaryota > Metazoa > Chordata > Aves > Coraciiformes > Coraciidae > Eurystomus > Eurystomus gularis. The sequence goes on along the minus strand of VZZY01019936.1, from coordinate 155,043 downwards.
CAGAGACCGTGTGGTAATATTGGCGTCAACCCACCTTGACATTTTCTTTTTGCCCTTTCCCCTTTCACTTTATCCTATTTATTTAACACAAATGCTGCCTGTCACTCTCTCACGCAATCCAAATCTCGTTCGTTGTCCTGTTTAGTTTTGCTCTGTAGACTGCGCAATACCCTGTCAGGACGGTGAGTTGAACTTTGCTCACGAGTTGCTTTTGCATCACTAACCCTGGCCATGGCATCACCTCAGCTTTGGAGGCTGGTTGGATTGCTGGCCAAAGGCTCAGTCTTGTTCTGAAGCAGCGGCTCCAGCACTCGTGCCTTGCAGCAGGTAACTTTTCCTCCTGGATGCAGAAACTGTGGATGGGACCTTAAGCTAATAGCAGGGCACTCTCTGAAAGAGACACCATGCCGAGGAACAATTAAAAAGCTGGGCTGCCAGAACAAATGGGTTAGACCAACCGAATATAAATCCCTGGAAGCTGGTGGTGAGATTATACCCTACCCAGCAGGAATCCACTTAGAAGACTGTGCTCCTTTCATAGGCTGGGGAGATACTATTGCACTTAGAAATACAAGCAAGAAATGGCTGCAGAGGAACTGGCTGAAAAGCTGGGGAGGAGGGTAGGTTTGTCTTGTGGCTCTGCAGTGACAGAGTTTATTAACAGACGCTTCCAAACTTTAGCCTCGGAGATAATAGAACAAGACATACTTTAAATAGAACCAAAGGAAAACAAATTCAAAACAGATGTTAGGAAACATGTAAATATATATTTATATTTACATATCAAGCCCTAGTTGCCTGCCAGGCGAGTTTGCTAGGACCACTCTGTGTGTCATCATCCTGGCTGCACTGGGAATTATAAAAAATATTCCTTTAAATGTTCCTTCAAACTCTGTTGTTGTCTTTAGCTGCACGTCCCAGAGCTTGACAGTTTAATCAGAAGATTTCTTGAGACGAGGGATCTGCTGCCTGAGAAGAGAGGTTTGCTAAATTCCCATACAACTCAGTGCCACAAGGAATGTTCAGTCAGCTCCAGCCCTTGGAAACCCCAAGGTAGTTAATCCTCTTGCACTCCCAGGAAAAATTTCTGCCAGAGTGGAAAGAGGCAATGTATAATGGTTGAATACTAGATCCCCAGATAGTGCCAACTGATGTTGACCCAACCCAGATGAGCATCCAATCTTAAAAAAATAAATTCATATAATTGTGAAATTCTGGCTGAATTCAGTGAGGATGGCTTCAGGTCCCACATGCTTACAATTTTATTTCCCCATATGCAGAATTATGGATTTTCAAAAGTTGTTTTAGAAATATCTATTTCTGAGAGGCTAGTTTGGACTGCTTACACCTGAATTTTTGAAACCAATGGCCACCTTCTGCTCCTTGTGACCTTAGCCTGAGCCATGGTCATTTGGTGCTTACAAGGATAAGGCTTACTGGGCCTCAGGATGGACATTTCAAAATGGAGATAATCCAGGTGAGTGACTCTGAAATCTTTACCCTTACCTTATCTAGCAGGGGTCTTTCAAATCCTTGACACACTGGGGTATTGTATAAGTAAGTCCCTGCTTCCAAGATTTTGGGGAAATTGCACAATTCTTCAGCTGAAAAGGGATTTATTGGTAGTAGCAGTTTTTAGGAAATCAAAGTGGTTTTAATTTCTCAGGATTGGATGACCTGGAGTACTGATTAGAGGACAGGGAACCTCAGCCGCTTGCAAACAAGACACTTGCAAAGCTCCCAAGAGCCCAGAGCTTGTGCTATAGTTCAGTAAAGCTGCCATTTCCTATGGGAAGTGAAGTGGTGCTGTTGGTCAAGGGGCTAGCCGGTCTTAACCCGGTGTATTGCACCAGGCCAGTGGCAATAGCATGCAAATCAATCCATGTCTGGATGGGCATGGAAATTGCCCTCCTTTGACATTAATCAAGAAGGTACAAACAGCCCAGATGAACAAAGTACATGAACAAAGTCACCTGGTCTGTGAAGAAATAACTGCTGTGGCCATCATAGCTCCTTTTCACCAAAGCCAAAATGCTATTTTCTGAAAAGTTCCCAATTAAGGCCCTGATCTGGCAATGACTTAGGTAGGTTGTCTGGAAGAAGTCAAACTATTGACTATTGGAAAAAATGAAGAAGAGTAGGGGCTGCATCTCTCCTTGGTGAAAGAGCAGATGGACAGTCTTTTTTTGCACTGGAGATAAGTGAATAAATCAATTTCCTCCTGGTGTTCCATTCCAAAATTGGAGCAGATTTACTGGAGCCTCCCTCATTACTTTTCCCGTGGCAAGTAAGTGGTTAGGTTTGCTCCCAAGAGCTGTGAGTCTGCACCTTGTCACCATGTGCAGCAGAACTGCAATACTGCATGGAAGATAGGATCCTGCTTGATAACAGGCAGAGGGAGAGCTCTTAGAGCCTCTCCAGGGAGCCCTGGTACAAAGACAACTGTAGTGTGCGAGAGAGATCAGAGCCCATCATGTGCTTGAACGGGCTGTCAGGGACAGCTTTTGTTACAGTTCTGCCCTGCAAAGAAGGAAGATTTACATATTTTCCCCTCTGCCATAAGCCTGCCCCACAACACCTGCAAGATCACCCTTGCCACAGAGGCCATCACTAAAAATACTTCCAAGAAAATGCATGTGTTATGAGAGAACCTGATTGCTTCAAGTGGCAGAAAAAACATTTTTGTCATCACACTCACTAAAGCTTAATTAAAACTGTACCCGTTCCACCGTAAAGTTTTTCTTTTGGTAAAGCTGGTACTGCTGAGGCAGGAATTCCTGCATCCAGTTTATACATCTTCCCCCCTTAAACCATTTCTTCTAAAGAAGCCCTTGTCAAAAGCTGAAGCAAGGTGCTCCAGTTATAGAAATGATGCCCAAGTCAGTCTGAGAAGTGAAACAAAAATTAGATGACTTACGACCCATCACAGCTTGTCCACATAGCCTGCATTGAACATAACATATCTAGTGGCAAATTCCCAGATGTACTGTGAGGCCATACCAACTAACTGGTCATCGGTAGGAAATGTGTTGGAAGCATCAGAAGACTCTAGATTAATTTAGTCCTCCCCTCCAGTATATATACTCGCTTTTGGTAAACACTCCAAACAAACATTTAGTTGGCTGCTTTCTGAAAGGACAGTGAAAACCTCAGAGATGCTACAATTAGTCTGCAGGAACTGCAAAGTTCAAAAGAGAGATTTGATCTTTCACCACAAAAATATCCACACTCTCTTTCATATGCATGTGAACAGAAAGCCTTTGTTCAGATCAAGCCAAGAAGAAATAAACTATTGTTAGAAGGTCATTTCAGCTAGCTTCAAGGAGTGGGGAAGAATTACAAAAAATAACCAAATGTGGTCTTCTTACCAGTGGTTATAGATACTGTCTTCCAGCAGAACAGGCAAGTTTTTGTTAGAAAGATCTATTCTTGTCTTGGACTAATTCATTGTAGGTTCAGGCTAGAAGTTTTATAAAATGTCTAGTGGGTTTTGGTACCACTTGAGATACTCTAGCAAGGTTTCCTTTTTGGTGAATGAGTGGTTCCTGTGAGGAAACAGCAAATGTAGGTAGTGAATCTGCCTTGCAGATCTTGGTGGTTGCTTCTTTGACTGGTGCTTGTCAGCATTCAGGAAATTATGAGTCCAGCTTGCTATTAGAGTAGGAAAGACTTACAGTAATCCATTCTGTATTGGTATTTGGAGGCTTTGCTTGGATTTCATACTCTGCCGTAACATATCACCAGGTTGGCAGCAAACACATTAAGTCCATCTTCCAGCAAACCACCACTTTTTCAAAGATTTTTGCTACAACTAATAAATTCCTTTTAAAGGGAGAGTGGGAAGGGGGCACATGTGACATTCCAAATATAACTCTGCCAGGATTTCCTGCAGGTTGGTCTTTTCATGAAATCTTCCCCCTTATCTCTCTCATATAAGGCCTGATTCAGTAAATTACTCCTATAAATAACTTTCACATGTTTAAAGGTAGGCCTGCCTGTTCCTTGCTGACTCAGGGGTACGGCTTTCTATCTGACAGTGAAATGCTATCCAGGAAAATCCCCAAAGGTCAGCTTTCAGTATTATTTTTTGACATGAACTCAAACAGGCTGGCAAAAAGTCTTCAGTAGTGGTTTTCTATAAAAAAACCTAAGGAATATTATATATCTGTCTTTCAGCAAATCTGAAGCTTTGGTACAAACCACAGCTTGCCTGGCTATGTCCTGCTTTCTTCTATTTTAAGTATTTATTTCTGTGGATAAATGGCTTGCAGTAGTCCATCATACAAATGGTCATTAACAAATCAAAGTTGAGATTTTAAAAAACATTCAGCATAAGCCTAGCTCTGTTCTTATTCAAGTTAATGGCAAAACCCTCAGTGATTTTTCTAGTTTTACAGATAGCCCCTCAGAAACCAACCCTATGCCTTTGCCCCAGAAGAAAATTTTCCCATTTCTGGTCGGATCGTTATAGGAGTTATTACATAAGGAATGAACACTTCGGCAATATTATAATGGCAGACCTTCTTCTTTTATATAATTATGAATTCAGAATAAATTCAATCAGCAGGCTTAGTGATGGAGAAAAAAGCTGAAGAAGTTGTTCCAGTACATGCAGGGTCCCTGTCAAGTTTTTAAATTTTGTAGCCCATAAAATCTTCCCTGCTGTATTGAACAGGTCATCCTTACCTACATCTAAAATGACTGGGTTTATATGCAGATTTTTTTTTCCAAAATGGCATAGCTCGTCTCCTAAGGCTATGGTTTAGGCTTCTTAAAAAAACCCAACAAAAATATTAAAGCTGGCCTTTAACCTGCTTGATTTCTTTTTAAGTGACAAAGTAAAGTAAACAATCTTTGAAGGAAGAAAAAGAGGCAAAGCCAGCGCTCAAACAAATGGATCTTGCAGGGACTCACTCCTCAGCTCTTTCCATCCTGACTTTCCTTCTCACGCCATGGACCACATAGCACAGCCCAGCACAGGTGCTTGCCGGGCATGTCAACAGCAGCCTCCACCGCAAGCCCAGACCTTCTTGCTTCAAAAGTGTCATCATGCGCAGGAAACCTCCCGGATCCCTGTTGCGTTGTCCCACCTGAATATCCTCTGCTCCACACACACCTTGACCTGAATTACTTTGTGGATTGCCTTGGGGGTGTTTTGTAACCCCTTTCCACCATTGTTTGAGTTTTTTTTCTTGGAGCTTGGCCTGCTATTGCTCACTGCTAGTCAAGGACCAAGGTACCAGGACCACGTGTTTTCCTCCATTTTCCCAAGCTAATTTGATTGTGGGTTTGCACAGGCAACAGCAGAGACCAATTCTTAACTGGACCGACATCCCATCCCATCCCATCCCATCCCATCCCATAGTTCATTCTTACTGGCTTCCCTAAGCAGGACTAATTTACACTCTCTACTGGGGCAGGCAATTTACTTTAAATGTAGATAGCCAAGTAGAGGAAGGAAGGAGGGGTTGGGGGAGGGATGAGGCTGTTAGTTTCTTTGCTGGGAATCCCCATGAGGCTGGACGAAGGCTACCTTGTTTGCTGAGCTGCAGAGCAAGAATGGAGAATCACACTGGGATGCCTCAGACCTGCAATAACCTGCCGAGCTAGCGTCCTCTGCTCTGCTAGCTAAAGCAGATGGGGAGGCCAGCTTGCCTGCATCCAGATGCTTTTCTTTCAGCTGAGTGTCTGCTCTTGGCTGCTCATCCAGCTTTCTTCCTATTCATAAAAATGAATAACGTTATAATAGTATAATATTATTTTTTATTTTAAAAAAAGATGAACTCAGAAATAAAACTGTAGGCTGCACCTTCTGTGCACTCTCCCATATTTTTTTATCATTGCTGTCTCTGTGGAGCACATTGCAGGTTGTGAACTCCTTCTGGGGTTACAATAACATGTACATAGCTATGCAATTTTTATGCACATTTATACCACAGTCCTTAGCTGAGCACAACTCTGACCAATGTCATGATTGCTCATGCCAGATGTCTTATGATGCTGTTCAGGCTTTTGTTCCACTTTCATGATGACTGTGAGGAGTGGTGTTGGGCAGAAGAAGTACCATCGTCAGGAAAAGAAATGGAAATTTTGCTTCTGTCAGTGAATGAAATCTGCTGATCAGGACAGTTTGAGCTATTGTAATAAGAAAAACAGCTCCCTCTCTTTTAATTTTCATTTGCTTGGACTTGGATCTTTCTCTCAGCTTTTCCACACTTGTATTCTGTATGAATTCATTGTGAGCTAAACCAAAGAAACTGGAGACCTGCATAGCACGATTAATGTCTAAGTGATTTTGGGTACAGACACATTCTCATAGGAGAAGTTGTGAAAACAATATAAGCCGCTGGAAAAAGTGAGACATTTTTTTCAGCTTCCTTTCAAATTGTAATTAAAGCATTTTGTCTAAATTCTGAAATTTCCAAAACTTCAAGCAGCTACACTGATCACTTGTTCTGCAGCTGTATTTAGAGGAGGCTTGGGAATTTGTAAATAAGAGGCCTGAAGAACAAAGACTTCTGCCCTCGGGAAGAATATTAATGTTGAAGGAGGCCTATAGTTGAGCATGCTTCTACCTCTGCTTCAGGGGATTTTCTTGCAGCGGGGATTTTCCTGCTTCATTTGCTACTTTCCCTGAAGCATTTTGACTAGTCAGATTCCTCTTTACACTTTTTGTCATAGCTATGGTATTTGAGGGAGACAAAGTGAAAATCTACGTATCTGTCCACATACAACAAGGAAGGAGCTGTTAGTGTATGCTTAAGGGCAAACAAAGGATTACCTTCTAATCTGCCCCTTTTGCTAAACAGAAGTTAAAGAGATTTACCAGACATGACTTGCATCTGTTTAAATTACCGCTTATCATTTAGAAAATAACCAACCTTGGTACAGGCGTTCCAGTGGATGAAGAATCAATTGCATTCCTCAGGAAATTGTTTCAGTCATTTATTACTAATACATGAAACCGAGATTTTCAGAGTCACCTTGAGAACTGAGCAACCCAAGTCCTAAAGGCAGTTCGTCTTTAATATCTCCATATGGACAAATTTCTTTAGCATTTCAATAGTGTCCCTCTGGAACATGACTGAAATGGAAAGTGTTATTAAGTCCCTGAAGTCTTTTGACCTCAATGAGAAATTTAAAAATGGTTGGAGAATATGAAAACTCAATGCATGTCCACCGAGTGCCCTTAACCCCCTGCCTCTTTCTCCCCAACAATCTGGCTATATACTAAATAATGACTGAACAAGTAAATAGATATTGCCTGTGGCCAGAATCAATAGGTGTGCAAACCATTTCTCTGGTTAAGCTTCCATCTACTCCTGTGGGATGCATGTGCTGGGAAATATTTCCCTCTCATTTACACAGATCTGAAAAATGGAGTTTTGGCATCCTGTAGCCAATACTCAGAAAGTAAGAACTGGGACATTGGACCACTTGCTTCACTCGTGCCAGACAAAGAAACAGTCCTGGATAATATTTTCTGAATTGTTTTTGAAAAAAAAAAAAGTAATTTTTTCCCATCAGCTAAGAAGTTTTCATGACAGATAAATGAATCTTCCAGTAGTGTTCTACTGTTGTCAGTCTACCCATAAAACGTGCACCAAATTCCTAATTAATCTCTTACAGCAATTAGCTTTTAGCACATTGAGTTTGAGTTCTGTAAATATTAATTGATATAAATATTCAAATGAAACCCTAAATTATTTGACAGGGAAGCTAAATTTGTACTACAAATAGCAAAAAATTAACCCAGAATAGAAACCATCCCTGAACTACTGTCTGATTTTCTGATGCCTCTTTCTACTGGTATCAGTGATGGCGTGTGAAAAACAACCACAAAATATGTAGCTTCATCATACCAAAAAGACACGTAAGCAGGAGAAAGGGACTGGATTTCAAGAAAGCAAGCTGGATTTATGGAGGAAGATTAAAAAAGCTAATTATGTTTAACTTGGCTGACAGACAGCTAAAAAGGGGATATGATAACTGCCTACAAATATTTGAAAGATGCAAAATACACCAAGGAAAGAGGGAAATAGTTTGAGACAAAGTCTGGTAAAGCAAAATTTAGGCAGGGTAGAATGCTAACAATGAGACTTGTCAGACTGCAGAAAAGTTTCCCGAGGGAATTAGTCGACACCTCATTAAAAATACCTTGGACAACATGTACTGAGGGGGATTGCAGGAATAATCCTTCAGTGAGAAAGTCGAGGACCAGGGAGATTTGGAGGCCACATTCTGCTCTAGTATCAGTGCTGTCCTCAATAAGATATGATTTTAAACGTTTTATCCACAATGGATTTAGACAGGAGATGTTTATTTCCACCCTGACAAACAGTAGGTGGAGGGAAGCTCTTTGTTCAGGGAAATAACACTTTCATGGAAAATCTGAAACATCAAGGGAAAGTCACTGTATTTGTAACTGGACCGGTGCAACACACCAAAATGGCGTCTCATCAACATTCTCTTTTCCTAGGAAACTTTCAATGGGAGTGACAGGAGTGCTCTGGTTGAAGTGCCAGGAAAGTGGAGACAATCTGGGTTTTGGATAACGTATGTAGCTTCTGGTCATGAGCTCTGTGGTAGACTTGCACTGGAGCAGCTATCCTGTCTCAAAAGCCAACCTGCCCTGCACCTGTGTGTCTTTTGACCTAAATCAGCTAATTTGATTTTGTCAGCCCAGCTCCAGAGCACATTTATTTTTTTGCAGTCTAGACTTACCTTCACTATTAGGGGGTGCAATTTCTATGCCAGAAATACCAGTCTATATTTTTTCCTGGGACTGGCTCCCTTGTATGATCTACCACAAGTGACACTTAGCACAGCTGGAGCAGAGCAACTGTGAATCTACTTAGTGTCAGTCTTACGAAAGTCAGTGGAAACAGCTGATCCCTTAAAATGAGAAGGTAACCAGTGCTTCACTGCACATTTATGCCGATGTAACTCCTCTGCCTCATACTAGGATAAACTGAAGCTAGGCAGCAGTGAATCAGACCTAATATGTTTAGTACTTGTATGCTAAATTTATGAAGCACCCAGTGACATTTGCCTTATGTATAATGGTAGCACTCCCAGCAGGATGATCTAATAATTCATGAGGAATTATGGTACAATGTTGGAGTTTATTTAATGCTTAATATTCACAACAACCTCCAGCATTGATTTTAATCTGGTTACTGCACACATTGTGAAACAGATCTCTGTGGAGCAGCAGCAGCAGCGGCAGAAGAGATTAACTATGTCCCGTGCAGTGTGGCATATATCAGCAATACAAGGTTGCGCTGTTTTTCTGACAGGCAGAGGAAGCAGAGTTGATTCACACACCAGAATGGTTCCTCTCACCAAGACACTTAGGAATGCATCAAAGGAAACCGGGCTCTCTCTGCAGGCTTCCTCTGAGCAATGGGCTTACTGTAAGTCTGAGACTAAAAGAATAGCACTTTAAAAAAATGGTGCCCTTGACAGAAAGAGCAGGAAAACCTGTGGAAATTTGGATACAGTAGAATGGATATGCAAGAAGTGCATGCAGAGATGTTAATTTTGCAATATGTACTCAGAGTGGCATATTTTTCTGCTCCTAATGGTGTATTCCATGGAGACTCAGTCCAAAAAAGTTCTCTGCCTCCAGCAGATACACTGTCCTTTAAAAAGAACCAAGAATGGAAAAAAAAGGAGGAAAGAGGATGTTCTTCCAAGCTGGTTACTCAGATTCTAAGGAAAAGGTTTTGAATCAGTGAATGAGCTTTTCATAACCGAAATCCCCATCTGAGGTCCCTACAGTTTGGAGCTGGAACATGCTTGGTTCATGTTGCCTTCTAGCCATTTTAACAGCAAATATTTCCTGAGCAGGAAGGGCAAATTGTCCTGCTAGTGGAATTTAGTCACAAGGTTTTGGGGAAATAACATTAATATTCACAGCTGCTGTGTTAGTGCCACAGAGAAGCAGCAGCTTCAGGAGGATGACTGGTTTGTATCCTGTCCAGCCTTTAACCAAGGCTGGCTAACTCATTTTGCTGATTTTCCCCTGGAGAGATCACTGCTTTATCCTTTCAATGATTTCTTGAGCTACTTGCTTAAAAGAAGTATTTACATGGCATCTGTTTGTGTGATTGATTGTTCTTATGACTTGTTGCCCGGCAGCCGCTTAAATATTACATTAAAAAAATAGCATAAAAAATTCCTTCATGGTAAGTTAAAGTTACATCAAGGAGGTTCTCACATTTAACAGTCCTCCTGCGACCACATGTGACAACGTGGCGAGCAACAGGTCCTATCCAACTCGTTTGCCTTGGGCTGTCAGAGAAATAAATGACCGTATACTTTTCCTAAAGAAGCTTATAACATCATTTCAAATGTCATGGGGCAACAGCTAAGGCTCATGTATTCTCCAAATGAAAACACACTGCTTGTGTTTGAGCGCTATTGACACACATCCTGGTTTCTGGCTAAGGGGAGAAGCAACCACACCATATCTCCCACAGCTGTGGAAACAGCTGGCAGAGCGTGACAGCCTTGTGTAGCTCCTCTTTTTCAGCTGCCCTATGTTTGCAACACGGTCGCCCCTCCACTGCACCTCACATGAGGCTTTGTTCAGTGAAACAACCTTCAGCAATGCCACTTGTAGGCAGGTGTCTCTGTGTGCCCCAACTGAGGATGCTCTGGGGCGGGGACATGAGCTCTGGGCCCGATATGGGGTGGCAAGTGCCCACTAGAGTATTCTCTGAGCAAGAATGGAAACTGCAGTTGCGTCCTGGGCCGCATGATAGGGAAATAGGGTTGTCCGAGAGTGAGACAGAGGAGGGAATGAGGTTAGTCATAGCAAGAAGCTCAAGAAATTAGAGAGGGTCAAGTTGCGACCCTGTATCATTGACTTTTGGGGTAACTGATGAAGTTCACAGTACGTTATTTGGTACCGCTGGGCTTCTCCCCCAGGAAGGCTCAGAGGGCTTGAACTCGCAGTGGCTGTGGGGGTGGCAGGGGACCTGGCAGCTAGTGCTAATTATCAGCTTCTCTGCAGATGCTTTGCACGGCTCCTGTGCCTGTGAGCCGGTGCTGGTGTGCACAAGCTGCTGAGGAACAGCACTATTATCGGGTAACATGTCTGGTTACTTTATAGAGCCAGTTAACAAGAAAGGGGGTGGGGGGGAATTCCTACATTGTGCAAAGGACTCTTTTCTGCCNCCCCCCCCCCCCCCCCCCGCCGTTGTTTGGACCTTTGCCACTGTTTAAATTTAAGCAGATTTGCTATCCCAACATCTGCAGTTTGATTATTTGACTGTTGCCTGGCTCTGGGTCAAACCACAGCAGAACACACTAGCCTGTGATTTACAGCCTGGGCTGTGATTATAATGGTTTTATTTTAGTTGGACCCCTATTTACAAGCTCATTTGTATTAGTGCACAGTGTTATAATAACAATGGTAGAATTATTAGGTCTCGCAGAAACAATCGCACATAGTAAATGGCTGCAGCTCACAGGGCGCTGCTTAAGTGCTCTAGCAGCCCAGAGATGTCTGTAACACAGGGGTTTCCATTTTAATAGCGAGGTGAGGGGGGGCAAGAAGAGGACCAGGGAGGGGGAAAGAGCTGAGGAGAAATGTGGTTATTATTCATTCTTTTCTAAGTAAATAGAAAGGACGTGTGTTTCCTGGATTAGCAACTGAAAACAAATGCTGAGAGGGGAAAGCGCTGGTCTTTCCCTCACCAAGGTTAAATAAGGTACTCTGCTGCAGCACTGATGGCCGCCGGCTGCTTGGAGCCGCACCACAGGCTGTACGAAACACCATGGCTGGCCTGCTGAGGGGCACCCGGCGCCATGGGGAGCAGCATGGGTAGTCCCAGGCATCTCAGCTCCCCCAGGGGAGTCCATGGTGGAAGTGCTAGGGGTGCAAGAGCTCAGCGCCATGGGCCTTTCCCAGCAGCAGGCTGGGGGAAGAGCGAGGCAATGCTGGGGAGCTTGGCGGTGCTCCTGACAGGCGTGCCCTGAAGGCCTCCCTGCAGACACTGCCTTGGGTTGGCGTGAGCCATCACCGGTGTGTCCCACCACTGCGCAGGGCTGAGTTACTGCTCCACAGGCAATTTCAGGCTTTGCTTTTTGACTCTTGTCTCATGAAAAACTTCCCTTTATTGACAGCAGAAAGAATACTCTGGGCTTCACCTAGCACAACATGGATGCTGGTCAGCTGGAACCCACAACAAGGTCTTGGCTGCATATAGCTGGGGCAGACCACCACCACGGCTATCACACGTTTGATCTGCCAGCCTGAGAAGTGCTGGCAGCTCCCACCCGAGATTTGCAGGTGTCTGGCATTTCTGAGAATTAGGTCTTTTAAGTGACTCATGGTCTCAAGGAGTGAATGGTAGAGCTGGGATGGACGTGATGAAGGGGAAGTTGGGCTTCAGTTCCTGCTGCTCTCCCGCTGTCCCTTAAGGGTGTAGTGGAAGGATAGCTTGTCTCCTTTGTGGAAATGCTGTCTGAGGACTTCTACCTCCTGCTCTGCTGTCGGCTGAAACAGGAGTATTGAAAAATGCTGATTCTCTAGTCTCAGAGAGGAAAAAGATATCTAATAGATCTGAATTTACTGCCCAGAAAGACAGAAATTGCAGCCTAGGCTGCTCTCATACTCAAGCGGTTGATTTTAAGCTGCATTTTTGTGCTGGCTTTAGAGGCCAAAGCACGTGGGGCTGGAGCTGCTACTCAGGTTACCAGGAGGAACTAAAACCACCTGTGGTAGGTGAGGCTACCAGCAGAGGTGTCCAAGGGGAAAATTTAGATTCAGTGAGTTTGAATGCCAGGGGTGGATGCTCTGCTTTGAGCCTAAGAAGAGCTTTTAGAGTTTGCTTGGGTTTTTTGTTTGTTTGAAAGCTGTCTACTAGAGAAGTAACATTTGCTGAGGGGGGAAAACATAGAAATATAATCTAAATCTATGCAAAATATGGTTTCCTAGAGACTCTCCTCATCTCCTCCCACCATTATAATGAGTATAGTAGTTGGTGTTTTCCATACTTTCTGCATGCAGAAAACTTTGTATTTGTTTCCTCTCATCATCTAAAATTTAGGCTCTCTTTTAACCACTATGTAACAAATATACAGAGGATATTCACAGAAGTGAAGTTAGACTCCAGTGTACACAAAAATATAACCCCATCATATACATACCCAATAAGGAATATGAACAAGGGAGTGAAGCTAAACATATTTCAGTTCCATATTGCCAAGATGCCTCTGAAGTTTAGTTAAGACTCCTGGAACTGTGGCCACAATATTGCAGCAACATTTTCTAGTGGACATAATGTGACTAACTTACACTATATGTTAGTGTAATAGCTGAGATCTCTACCTGTTTCAGAGACTCTATAATCAATTAGAAAAATCAAAGAAAGCGTGGGACCAAGAGGTATTAACATTCTTTATGGAGAATGTAAGACACAAAACAGCCCTAACCCAAAGTGCAGGGCTTAAGTCCCTTCCCTGACAGGACTCCCTCAGCCATTATCCAAGGCTGCACATGAAGAACTGACAAGCTGAATCATCCTCTCTCCTTTGACTATGGAAAAGACATAAGGCAACAAAACAATTCATACAGATGTTTCAGATAAATTACTCAAAATGCCTGAGATTAAATCAAGTTTAAGATATTCTAGGTAAGATGACAGCATTGGTACAATTGAGGTGTCCTTGATGCTTCTCCTGTGCTTAGCTACCCTTCCTCTCACAGAGGAAGTTTGGTATTGCTGACCAGCTCTGTTCAAGGATAAAGCCCTTTAAAGCCAAAAGAAAGTACTTCTCTTCTTCTGTCTGACCTCTGTCTGTGTACCTCTCTCTGTTTAAAAGCTACTGGTTTCCTGGGTGTTTTGGTCTTTTCTAAAAGAACCTTCTGACAAGAATTCTGTTATAGTGAGAGATTTTAGGTCTTTCTGCAGCCCCTTTGTACTAATTGATTCCCCAGTGCATTAGCATCACCAAAGCTAGATTAATCTTCTTTTTATTTTAGCACTGAGATCAATGTCTCTGTCAACATAGTTTATTGGACCTGGTAGAGTTTTACCACTTGCCTATACCTCTTCTAGGATGGCTTTTCTCTTAAGGATGTCCTGAGAAAGGATCCTTCTTTAAGACACTCTCTGGTGAGCTGTGGGGTGGAATTGCTCTCCTGCAGGTCATGATCCAGTGCCAAAATCCCGCCTGCTTCATCGCAGCCGCCAGATTTCCCAGAAGCTGGCACATCATCCTGCAGCTTTAGAAATTAAGCTGTGTCTTTTTGTCAGGGAAAAATTAGGATGGACTCCCCTACTAAAGGAAAAGACTAGTGGGACATCCTTTCACACGTAGGCTGTGCAGCCTGGGCTCTTCTCGCAGTTGTAACACAACAGTTCTGCAGCACAAAACTTGTTCTCTGATGGAGCCAAACTTCTTCCTTGTATTTTTCAGGTGCCATTGTATTAATTCCTTCAAAACTTGGCAGTAACATCCTTGCTCTGCTTCCATTTCTTTTATTATCTGTTTTACTTAGACCAATTGAAATTTTATTACTTCTTTTTTTTCCAGAAGAAAGCACTGGGATAGGGTTGGCACTCACAACAAAGCCCTGAGTCAGTCCATACAGTCACCAGCCAGTACTGCGAGAACATGATATACACTGAGATTCAGAACAAGCCACCACGGCTCCACTGTCCTCTGCTGTCTCCATGTAACCTCCTCCCCATGGAGCCAGCCTGTAAGGACACCGCACACTAACAAGAGTGCCGAAACTCTTAATAGCTGTTCAATCAAAGTCAGCTTTATTGTGCTGTATCTTGCCTGTCGTCTTTGTCTTACATGAGAAAAATCAGGCTGAGGAGTAATTCCTATGTAATTACCCAGCCTCATAAAAGAGACTGCAAAGAGACGGATTTGTAGATGGTCTTGCCTGAGCTCATTTATTTCTTGCCGCAATGGTCTGGGAAAAGCAATATTTCTGCTTACTTATATGGATGGCACAGACACCAAAGGGTCCAGCCCCTCCTTCAGTGTTGAGTTTACTCATGAAGCTAGCGGCAAATCGCTGCTGACTTCAGCGGCAGATGGTCATGTTCTCTTTTGGATTGGGTTTGCAATGTTTTCTCTTCTCTTTGCTTATACAAGAATCAGTCCATGCAAACTTTCTGTGAATCAGCTGCTTCCAACACCTTAAAGGGTATATTTGAGTAGATGAAGATTATTTGCTTTTATGTGTCTTACAAGATTAGAGTCAAAGATAAATAACTAGATGCACAAATCTTGTTAAGAGAGCTGAAATGGAACTTAGCTGGCTTCAGTGTTATGCTAAACCCTTTGGAGCATAGCACTTCCCAAAAGAGCTGGGAACCCCCACATCTGCAGGGAAAATCAAACAAACAGATTGCAGTATTTAATTGTAGAGTTCCCACACACAGCTCTGCATTTAAAATGAGTATAAGCAAATAAATCTGACAAGCAGAGCTACTTAGAAAAGAAGCTAGCAATGCAAACCAGAGAAAAATCAGTTTGAATTTGTGATGTTCTGATCACTTATACTGCCGTTAACCAAAATACTTCAGTAGATCTTATGCTTCAATGAAGCTGAAGGGACTTAAGTATATGCTTAAAATTCTGTAAGTGCTTACGAGTATTGCCAAACAAGGATGCAAGTCCTCAAAGTGCTTGGGCTGAGTATGTACTTAAGTGTTTTGCTGAATCAGATTCTATGGTGTCACAGAGCCTTGCAGTGAGCTCAGAGGCTTCAGCCTAGATGAGGGATAAAGCGAAACAGCATAGCAGGAAACTCTCCGAATTTTTCAGCGTCTAGTGCATGATTAGATTAAATGTGCAATCCCATTTTGGGATTATGAACGGGTTTGGGGGTTTTTAGCTCATTAAAAAGAGAAAGAGCCTTCTTTTGCGGACATACACAGTATCTATCAGGTAGCTTTTCCAATGCTAGCACTTTCCTAATTTAAAAATTAAAGAAATGTCAGTGACACTGCAGTTTAGTCCTGAGTAATGAAAACTGTGCAGCTCGTGAGAGCAAATCCTTCCCCCATGTTCATCCAGATAGTGTTAAATTCCAAGTTTCCCTTGAGCAACCAAATAGATCATAATGGTATTGCAAGTACAGCACAACACTGACCATAACAATTGCATCTAAGCTGCCCTAACCATACATTTCAGCAAATGGTTCTTCTTGATTATATACCTTATGGCACATAAGCACATTTATTTTAATACACATATTACGTATTTAAAATATATATCCCCTAGCTCTGATCAGTGTTAGCCACATCCATTGCCTGCAGAAATGCATGAAGCAGAGCAGAACAGCTTCTTCCCACTGCTTCACATCTTCATCCCCCTTAAAAGTTTATCCTATTACTCAGCCCCAGCCCATTCATGCCCTCCAGCACTGCTGAATTTCAAGGAGGTGATAAGCACTTTGAAATTGATGGAAAGAACCATAAAGAAGACTAAAGACATAAAAAGCATCTATTACCTTCTCCATGACTTTGTCAGTATCTGGTATGTGATTCCTTTCAACTATTTCAATTTAAAGTTTGAATTTATTGAGACATCACAGCATAAGCCCTGAAACTGTACAGTCTGTTGAGCAAAATTTCATTGTTTTTAACCAAGACATTGCACCTCTGAGGAGAACTAGACTATGTCTTTCTCTTACCTACATTAATCTTACACTAGATGCAACCTTTTTGCTGGTCTTCTGCAACCTCCCAACTCCTGGGCCAGGACTCTTGGGACAAGAATGGCTGCCAGCCCTGGTTATCTGGGCTCAGATAGATAGTCCCAAACGCGGGTGATCTGCCAGGAGCTGAGGCTGGATGACCCAGGATGACTCTCTGCAGAGACATCAGAGTGGTTCTGTGCCACATTCCTTGGGCAGCAGCTTTTCCAGCATATCTCAGCAGTCCCCCATTGTCTTCCTCCCTCTTGTGAGCACAAAGACAAGAACTGGCTGTGGAGCAGTGGCCACCCCTGGACCTCCAAATGTGCCCTGAGGCCTGGAGTTGGGATCACAGGCCAGCATTGGCTGGACAGTGCTCTACCAAAAATGAAAGCAACTCTAAATTGTGAAAGCTTTTTCTTTTCCAAGATGTTGTCGGCCTCCTTTGCCTTTCATATGCCCTATATATCTGACTTTAAAAGAGGTTAGCAGTGGGGCTTGGAGTCCTGAAGTTATGAAGCTATGTGAGGGCTTGATTCTTTGCAGGCCTCCATTCTCCTGCTGCGCCTCCACCAAGATGTCAGAGAAGGTCCATGTGACATAGCCCCAACTCCGGGTGAGGGTCACCACTTCTGCCAGTGTAGTGGCGAGGTGAGCTGTGCTGAGGGCCCTTCATAGGGGTTACAGGCAGCAGCTCTGCCCCATCTCCAATGTCTTCACCTCAATCTACACTCAGTTGTATAGAAGTCCCACATATCCTTTTTCTCAAGACTTCAGCTCCACAGTGCAGCAGCCAAACACAAGGAGGGCAAAAGTTGCCATTTTCTTCTGGCTGTATTGTCCCAAACCTGGGTCCTTTACTTGCTGGGCAGAAAACCAGTTAACATCCAGAGTTGAGATCTTTGTTTTATTCCAGTTCTGTGCAGAAAAGGGTGATAATTCGCAAGGGTGGCACCCCCCAGAAATCACAGGGGGTCTTATATACAAAAGGTAGCTAAGGAAAAACTGTGCCGCAGTACCTGATTGGTTACCAATGATGATATTACAAGAGTTTATTTGCGCATGTCTTGACTCCTATCCAGCTCATGATACTATGGTGGTCCTACATTTTCATGTATGGTCCCCTCCTAGGGTGCGTTTTTCAGTATTCTAATGTATTATAATCAGCTGAAGGTAACTACAGATTACACCTTGATTCTATCATCTGCGACTAAGTCTTTGATCAGCCTTGCATTCTGTTACAGTTTCTACCCAAAACTTACAAAAACAAAGCTCCAACCTAATGCTAACAATGCTTAGCTTGAAACTAATTGCATTGTTTTGATCTTGAGGACTCTTCATTCTAGTTGCCGTGGTCCCCAAACAGACTCTTCATGGTTGCCTAACTTTGTAATTCTGCACTTGCCTGATTTTGGTAATTTTTAACTTTTTCTCAATCTCAGCAGGAAGTTACTGTGCAAATGGGCCTGAAAGGAGGTGTGGAGGTGGGTACAGCACAGTGCTTGCATGCTGCTCAGTGCTGCTCCAAAGTAGACAAAACCTGGGCATTGACTTTCACCACATATGTCTTTAAAGGCATGATCTGACTATAATTACTTTTTAAAAGTACCATCATACCTCAATGGATAGTGTCCTGCCACATCAGCTTTAAAATCTACTGAATCCAGGAGTAGTCAAGATCTAGAGCTCCTGTGAGTGACACTAATAGGGAAATTAGCAGCTGGAAGATAAAGATGCCAAGGAAAATTTAAACAAACAGACCTTTCGAAAGCACTTGGGAAAATATCATTGAGAATGCTCTATTAAATATGGATATTGCTTAAAATGTATGGGTGGAGACAACAACAGGCAAGGAACAGCTGTGCCTGTTGAATCCCATCCCTTTGTTTGAGCAACAGCACGAATCCCCACAGATGTGGGATCTTTTTTTATTAGCTTGCTCCCCCACCCCACATACACTTATCTTTATTTATAGCATCTCAAACAGCATCGGAGGTTGTAATCTTGATTTATAATATTGGAAACACTGGCACACCATGTTGTTTGCATAGACGTTAGCTAGGTGAATTGCATAGCTGAGCTGTAATGTTGCCGTGAAGAATAGCAGATGTTTAGCTGTTTTCATTTCCGCTCCTCGGTGGACAATCAACAACGTCTGATAACTTTTCTTGCTTGCTATGAGGTGGCCTAGAAATCTAAGTGGGGGGTCTGGCCAGAGAATTGTACAGTACTGAATCAGCAGAATACCTCCATGAGCCTTTACATGGGCTTAATGACAGTAGATAGCTCAGTAATTTGGATATTGTTTAGAGCTTTTTATGTACTTCTTATTGCCCTAGGTCTATCGCCAAACTTTTCTGGGTTCTTTGGCATATGTGATACAATAGTCTTCTGGGACTTTCCACAGGCCATCAGGCACCTTTCTTTTCTTCAGGAACCAAAAGCACACAGTACAGATGGCTGAGAAATATTTTTCCCCTAGTGACTATTTTCACTCAAATGGAAACATTTTTATCATAACTGAATTTCCCATAAACTATTAATGAGAAACCTTCTGCTTTTTAGAAGAAAACAAACAAGCAAGCAAAATCCTCAACCCACCCTTGTGCTTAGCAAGTTCCCCCAGCTAGGGATCTAGCCAGACTGTAAAAATTGCGTTGTGTAATGCCATGGAAACACAACAAATCATTCTCACTCATCCCTTGACCAAGCTATCTTCCCACTCTTCTCCACTCAATTTAAACTGATATTCATCCAGTGACCGCAGGAGAGCCTCTCTCTGGGGGAGTCCTAGACTGCACGTCTGTCACCCAAATAATGTTGCTGCTTGCACCAGTATGCTTCAGCTCAGCTGCACTCATTACTCTGAATTGGTCAGGATGTAGTGAAGCCACACCGAGATGTAAACCAGTTGATTCAATCCAATATCAAAGCTCAACCATGCTGAACCAGCACAGGTTGATCTAAAATTGCTCAAGAAGCGTGGCTACTTGAAAGGGTGTTAACTTCACCAATCTGAAGGGAGTTACTCTTGTTTTGTGCCACTATAAACAAGAGCAAAGCTAAGCCATGAGTCATCACCGGTCTCTCTTTTGCTGCTTCTATTTTCAGAGCAGATCTGCTGGCTTTGCTGCTGGCTGAGCTTGCAGTGGTGCTCTTTGGAGCTTCTTGCTCGTTAAACAGGGGTAGACTTTGTTCTCTGTGGGAGAGCAGAAAGAATCAGGATGCTATGAGCTGGGAAAGGCTGAAACCCAAAGGCTCACATAGTATTTTTAGTAATACAGGTGCCCCAAAGCCTAGGTTTTGACTCAGCTGGTAGCAGGCATTTGAGAGCAGTTATTCTGTGGCTGTATTGGGTTCCTAAAAAAAGTACTTGTCCTCAGTGGTGAAAACACAGGTTCTAGTGAAAAAAGTTTATGGTATTACATGGACCTGGACAAAGATGCCTGAGGTGAATAGTTACTTTGAACCCCTTAAGTATCTTTGCATTGCCATATAATCAGGAGGTATTTTTAATAGAGACAGCTATTTTAAAATTTACTTCTCTGACACAGGCATGCACAGGCAGGATGCATCCATTTTCTACGACAGGCGATGTAGCAATCCATCAGCTGAGAAACATATGAAAAAGGGTGGTTTTCTCAAAAGGAAAGTGGCTAAAGAAAGCATGTGGCTTTTAGAGGAGGAATACTTTATTATTATTAAAGAATCCAGTCCACAAAATGTTTTTAGCCTGACATTTAGCATTTGAACTATCCCGTGTGGTCCAGCATTACAGCTATTAAAATCACTTGTTTGCACCCACCAGTCAGCAAGTAATTGTGGCAAAGGTGCTGTGTTCATATCTTCTTTTTCCAGCCCAGCCGTGTGGTCTTTACTTTCAGAAACCACCCAATGCTTTCACCAGGCCTTAAAACAAGATGTGGTAGGAACCATTGCAAACTGACAGATTCTGTTTGCAGACTGACTTAGGGATGGACACCATGCCCACAGGAGCAAATGAAAGTCATGTCTTCTATGCACACATTGCCTTTGGGTACAGTTTGTCCTGAAGATTGCCATACTGGCAAAGATCTGCAAAAGAATAGGATTAAATTCTCCCTGTGTAGGCAGCTAGTATGGGGTGCGCGCTTTACCACAGTCTCCTATGAACCTTATTTTGACAATGCTGTAATGTGCAGCCATTCTGTTGGTCTTCTGAAAATGAGTGAATTCCAGTCTTATAACTTAACTGGTGTAACACTGTTATGAATCACCACCAAAATATTTTCGGTGCTCCTTAGAATAAATAGAAAACCCAAGCAAAAGCAGAAGAGCTAAATAGGAATTTAGTACTTACATTAGGAGCGATAAAATTACTCTAGCTAGAGCCCCATAAGTCTTGACATAGCATATGCTGAATAAAGTTGCCTCATGGTTTCTTTCAGGCTACTTTCTCTTTAATTTACAGTCATGCCAAGTTGGGCTGATTTGTGTTTCTGCTGCGGGCCAGCAATCAAACAAAATAACATGCTATGCTGGCAAAGCTAAAGAGAGCTTGCGGACTGCAAGCTCCACTCTGGTGTGTGTGTGTGCATGTATGTGTAGATATGTCTGGGTCAGAAGAAGTTGGAAGTGATCCTCCTGCCACTAGGATGGATTCTGCTGCTATTGTACTCAAATGTTTTCCGTGCAACCTTGTGGACTTCAGTGGAGTGACTCCATCTGCGTGGCAAGGATCCTTAAAACAGAACTTGGAAGTTAGTGGGAACTATTGCAGTCAATCGGAATTTCGCCACTTCCATTGGCTTCATGAGGAGCAGGGATATTGCTGGCTTAAAATTATAATCAGCATTAAATTATTATTTCTGGCTTAGAGGAGAAAATGGATGGAGAGAAACTTTGATTAAAGCCAAAAGAAAGAGTTTGAAAGCAACATCATTATGCTTTCTCAGAACAACAGGAACACAACACATCTCCAGAAGAATGTAGACTGATGTCAAATTGCAAGACTTATATATTTTCCCTTAGGAAAAATGCTGTGGTGAAAAATCTTAATGATTTTTAAATAATGCTCTGCTTTTGCAGGGAACAATTTTCCGAGCAGTCTTTGCCTCCAAAGCAATTGTTGACCATTTAATGACATACTAAGTATCAAATACTGGCAGAAAGTGTATGTGGCAAGGACCATATAATCACAAAGTAAATTCAACATTATTTTTGCCTTAAAAACCAGCACACGTGTTAAATGATATTTTTGGGTCTGTTGTGTATAATTACCAAGCATCGTACACTTCTGGAATACGTAATTACTACATATACTCCTTGCACTAGGAGTATAGAATTACTCCCTCAGGTTCAAATTCTTCCCTTAGATGCTATGACTGTCCTGTCCGAAGGGCCAAGTGTAAACCCAAATATAGGATCCTTAGTGGCCAGGACTTTGAGGGCTTTCACATAAATAGCCAAGTCAACATCTTACCCTGTTCTAGTTTCCTTGAGAAAGGTTTGGATGAGACCAAGACCTAAAGCATATGTTGCAAAGGAGCTACAGGCTGGCTTAGTTGCTTTAGCTTTATCACAAAGACAAAGATGCTTCATCTGCCTGTGTCTTCCTCTTGCCATTGCATTGCTGCACTGGGCAGCCCTGTGTCTGCCTTCAAAAGGAGCTAGAAAATTTCAAAATAGGTGCAGGAAAAAGAATGACACTGTGGCTGGAAAACATGCCTGACAAGCAGACACTTAAAATGTCAACAGGAAGTTCAAAGGGGTGACTGAAGAAAACACAAAGTCAACTAAAGGCACAACAAAATGGGTGCCTGGAAAGTGATATCAGACAAGATCAACTAAAAACCAGTTTTAATGGTCAACATAATTAACCACTGGAGCAAACTGCTCTGGAAACTATGAAGTCTTCACCTCTGAATGTCTCGTAATCAAATTATGGATGTCTTTCTGGAAGGAAGACAAACAGAAATTATGGGGCTCAGGTGAAATAGGGCATCAGTCTATGGCCTTCAACATACAGAAGGTCACACTGGTGCCAGTGCAAAACACCTCAAAACCCTGACCTGATGGGAGAATTCAGGAATCAGAAGAATCTGAGGTTGAGTGCACACACATAAGAGACTCAATGGCAAACCCAGCCCTGGAGGCTGCCCTGTTTGGAGAGTGACCCCATTTCCACCAGTGACACTATGTGTTGTTGAGTGGGGTGCAGATGGGAGCAGAGTCAATCAAGTGACAGCCCTTTGTGCTAGGATGGTCCTTAGGCAGAAGCAGACTCCAAAACTCTGGGGAGCAGAAGAACAGCTCCTGCCCAGGGAGTACAGCATGAAGGATTTGGAAAAGGGGCAAGGATAGAAGAGAACATGAGGAGATTTCTCAGGAAAGGCTCCACACTGAAATATGGTGCATAAGGGCATTTCTCACCTCACTTCATATTGAGCAGATGAATGTAATGAAGTATCTGCCTGAGGCCTAATTTTTCAAACCCTCCATCTGGGCAGAAAACTCCTCATGTCCTGGAAGGAGAGTGGTAAAACCACCAGAGTAATCCAGTTACTGGGCTCTTGGAGGGAAGAGAGAGTGGGGTGATTTCTGGGCTGAATAGCTGAATGAATCCCTGGGGGATGCTGCCTGGTGCTGTGGAGGTGATGGCCAGTGTTTAACACAACACAGGGCACAGAGAAAGTTATAGCTAGACGTCATATCTGCATCACACCAAATTTCCAGAGAATGCACAGAGTGTTTAACAAAAATAAAATACTTTGCCAGAAAACTGCTAGCTCTATAAAGTTATTTTCTATTCACTGCAAGCCTCTAAAGGCTTGTTAAATCCTTTTGGTGAGGAAGAAGAATTCTTTTAACTTTGAGAGATGGAACAAGTTCATTTCCATCTGATACCTTTGAGTCCTGGGAGTGTGTGTTGTGCACTTTTTTCAGCCAAGTTCCTGAAGCCTCTTTTCTCAAAGGATATGCAGCACAGAGCAAAAATATTCTCTTCTCCTTCTGGGTTCCCATTTTGACATGTTTTTCTCCTGATGGTCAGCAGCTGGCAAGTGGTCACTTGTTGTGTCTGAGGCAATGTAGAATATCACTTGAGCAGACAAATGTAGCCACAGGGCTATAAAACCATGTCACTAATGCTCTGTTATCCCTTCCTGTGACTCAGCACACTGGTGTAGCTGAGGCACATCCTAGCACCCTCTTTAACATTGTCTCAGCAAGTACTCCATGCCTGAGCTTTAGAAACCTTTCTTAGAGCTGTGCTGTATTGTTGGAGCTAGATAAGGGCTCTGGGTCACTGCAATTCAATGTGTGCCTGGCTTGCTTAATGTGAAGCCCATTATACAAGGGAACAATTATCTTGATTTTTTCTGTCTTCACATTTGTACTCTGCACTCTAGGGAGCTCAAAGCAAATGCTAATTAGTAAAAATCTCAATTTAAAACCATACTATAAGATTTTGGGAGAAATGTTAAATTTTGCTGGTATGCTCCCACCAGTGCTAACCAAATCCTGCCTGTTCGTATTTTAAAAGTTTGACATATAAATACCATAAACATTAATTATTTTACCATCAATTGCCAGTGGAAAGCAACTGAGAGCTATCTCAGTGTGAAGCATTTTGCCATGCATCTAAGTAGGTGACTTAACAAACCTCAGGCTAATGTCAAAGGTCTGGGATGGCTCCCACCCTTACAGGCTACTGCACTCTGCGCTGCCTGACGTCTGCTGTGCCTCAGCTGCAGAGATTTTGTCCAGACTAATGCTAGCAAGTATGTCCTTTGATGTTAGATAGCATTAAGTGAGTAAGTGAAAAAAAAAAAACCAACAAACCAGCTCTGAACCTCAAATCCAATCTTTCTGAAATATTCAAGATAATAGATTGTCTGTTTTCATCGTCACTCTTCAAAAGTCTTTTAATATCAGGTTGGTTACTGATGCTTTTTAGTACTTCAGCACCAACAGACACTTCATAGTAATTGCGAAATGGCACAAAACCTAGGGTATGGTTTCCACCCTGAGCCAGGGCAAGTCTGGTGTAATTCTCCTTGTCAGAGGCTTGAGTCAAGCCTGATGTGAGCAGGAGCAAACCGAAGTCTACAGTCTTTATTTGCGAAGAAATAAAACCAGCGGTGACACAGGAAATATCTGGAGGTAGTGTGACGCAGAGGATTAATACTGGTGAGAAATGGTCCCTTGTCAACTCACAGCTGATCACTTTTGGTCACACATCACGGCCACCTCCTGTTTCCTTTTGCCCAGATGTAAATGACCAAATGAGATGTTGGGCACTGGCAAGATAAGCCCAACATGAGTATTTCAGGTCTTGTGGGTAGTGACAGGCAGGCAGTGTTGTCTGAGGGAGGTGGTGCAATACCCCTCAGCACACCTGGATGCTGAGGCACTGGAAGATAAATGGTACAGGGAGAACTGGAGCTGGGGAAGGAGAGCTGCATGGCAACCCTGCTGTGCAGAACAGCGCAGGGGAGTGCCAGTAGCTGGAAGGGAACTAAGGCTCCAGGAGCGGGGAGAGGCAGAGGAGTGGAGTTAAGAAAGACTGTGGGTGTTCAGGAGTGCCTTAGTGACAGGGAGGTTGTTTTGGCAGAGCAGAGGGAGCAGAAGCCCAGACAGCACAGGCAGGTATGCAAGGCCTGGGGAGCAGAAAGGAGCATCCGCATGAAGTGCAGCCCTTGCAGCTTTTCTTGCCAACTTTTGTTCTTTTTTCTTCCTCTTCTCAAAATAGTTACTTGTTAGAACAAGCTTCTTGCCAGGATGTCGCAATTGAGACGTTTGCTTCAGATCCTGGCTGTGATTCCTGTAGCACAACTATGCTGGGTAAATCAACCTCCTCCCCTGCCAACAAGTGGCAGAAAACATAATCGTGGCTGCACTGAAAATAGCAAACTTTGACTCACTTCCTCTTCAGAAACTCTTCAGTATGCCCCATTATGCAATTCTCCAGCCTCATGGTATGAGCAGGGAATCAATATCCATTTAGCCCGTCAAAAGCAAGATTCTACTTTTCCCAGCACAGCTCCTTCAGTCATGGTCATTCCTTGCGCTGACCAGGAAATGCTCTGCTACTATCATCAACCAGTTTGTGGTTGTGTGTATGTGCATGTGATCCAGATCTCTCCTCGCTATTCAGTTTACAGAAGGTAAGAGTCACTTGGCATTTTAGCTAGGACACCACAAATCCATAGCTCAGATTCCAGCAGATCAACCTCTCAGCTTTTCAGGTGTGTTGCAGTCTTCAGGAATTATACCAACGGTCTGTCATCAAACCGGCACCTGACATTAAAAAAATGTAGGTTCTATTTCAGTGGGTAGCACACATTTCTCTAGTGACTGCTGGGAAGTAAGCAGGGAAAAAGAGATGGACAATTGCTTGTATGTGAAATATTAATGAAGAACGCTTTTATTAGCCCAGACCTGAACCAGGATCCCAGACTCCAGTCTTTCTGGGCTTTAGATCTGTCATTAAGCTCTTCAGACTTCTGAGCTCAGCAATAAATCTTTTTTTCTGCTAATGACATCAAGGCAGCATGGCAACTATTTAGGCAAAACTGTCCCGCACGCACACAGACAGACACATGCCCTTTTGGTGACTGCTTGTTGGAAGAAAAATACTCTATAGATCAAAGACAGATGTGCAAAAGTAAAAATATCTTCTTAGTCATTGGTGTGAATGAAGCTTTGCTAAGAACAGAAAAGGGTGAAAGGAAATTGCATGAATTCAGGTGCTGGCTCGGCAGCTCATTCTGTCACAGGGCCGTTCCTCTGCTGAAAGCACAGGCGCATACATGTGAACAGTACAGTATCCAGAGAAAACCAGGGGAGCCACAGCATATTTTTCAGCCAAATCACCCCCATTTTAGCTGCAGTTTCACACTGAGTACAGCAACAACTATCCCAAGCATGAGTAGATGCAGCAAGATATCAATAAAGTATCACAAAGAACACTGAATGTTCACCTCTAAACTCAGTGCATTGTATCATGCCATTTTCTTGCTGATATCTTGGTAGAGCTTTAGCAGAGCAGTAATACCTTTTATAGGTTCAGAGCAGAGAGTTCTTATGAACAAAACCCTGTTTTCATAGCCACCCAGAAAGATGCTTCAGATCCCACTCCTCACAGGGAACTACTACTAACTCTCAAAAACCACCTAACTGCTTTTGAAAATCTGGGCTTCTGTGTTTTATTAGTGCCCCCATCACAGACAAAACCCTAGTGCCCCAGGCCCTGTTCACACGCCACCTCCAGTCCTCCAGGATTTATAATTTAAGTAAGCATATCAGAGACCTTAATCTGGATTATCCAAGAGTTTCTTTGGAGTTTTTATTCCAGATTCCAATTAAAGAGATAAAGGGCTGGGGTCTGGAGTCTTTTATTCTGTAGTCAAGTGTTCCTTCTAAAACAAGGGCAGGGGTAGTAAGAACACCTCTGGATGATCCTGGGCATCTGTGTCCCCTCTCAGATCACATCAGCTGTGATGCGTGATGAATACTTAGTTAAGGGTCATACATAGTCAGCACTGATGAGGCAGACAGCAGTGAGGTGGGCAGCAGCTCCCTTGTGACTCCTCCAAGATGCCGGTGGTTTGGATGTGGCTGAGCAAGCCAAGTCCCCGTGGGGAGATGTGTACGTGCACGCAGAAAATTAGCAAAACACCCGCCTTGCCAAAGGGGCTGGGTTGCTGGAGATGCATGCTCGGCGGGCAGCAGCCTGTGCCTCCCGAATCTGGAGGCAGCCCAGCTGATACTGTGACAGGCAGCCCATGTGCGTGTGCGCTCAGCCTCCTTGGAAGGACCAAAAAGGCAGGTGAACATGCAATGTGGACCACTTGCCTGGGCCTGCCTGGCATTATGCACCCAATTAATGTACAAAACCATTGCCCTCATTCTCCTGGAAAGGTAAAACAACTGCAGCTGGTTCTTTGGAGAAGCTGTTTACTATGCCTGTTCCCACAGGGAGAAGAACAGATCTCTTAACCTTTTGGGGGCTTCCCAGAGAACAGAGATGGGCCCAGCACAAGGTAGAGTTACTGTCTGAGGTACAAGGTTGCCCATCCTTCTGCCCCATGCGGTTTTGCAGACACAGTTGAGCCCAGAACGTGCCCACCACGGCATTCTACAAGGTCCAGCCAACACCCATACCTGGGACCTTCCTTCAGAGCTGCTGAGGGTCTACAACATTTCTCGTGCCATCTCACACTACCTAGGGAAATGTGGCTTTGAAAAGGCAGTTTGATTACACGGTCATCTGCAGCTTATTGCCTAGCTATAGTAGTGTCCTGAAGAGGGGACAGCTGAGGCTGCTCTGACTCTGACACAGCTCAGTGTCTTTGGTAGTGATGCCAAGGGTGGGTAGAGATGGTGTTTGGTTGATCTGTGGAAGACACAAAGCTGAGAGACTTGAAGTGCATCAGAGTGAGGAGTGAAGTTTAAAATTATCTCATCATCTTAGAAAAACAGACTGGAGGAAGTAGGGTGAAATTCAGAAGAGACAAGGGCAGGATGCTATACTTAGATTTGAACAAACAGCTCCTTAAATCTTTCAGCTTGAAGGTGTGAGAAGGAGTCCTGCTCTGCTAAGCCCTGGAAAAAACTCAGCTGGATTTTCATGCTCAGTTTCATGATCAGCTAGAAGACCAAATCTCTACACAGTTTCTTTATGACTCAGTGTAAAACAGAGGCTTTGTAAAACAACAGACAGTGGCTATTTAAAGATCTGTCATCATTCCCTCTGGCACAAATACTTCAGTTGGTTTGCTTGGCAGCATAAGCTTCTGGGGTTGCAGTCTGTGAGCACCAGAATTAAACTTTGAATTTCTTCTGGAAGGTGGTGGCCAGAAAGTGTATTGGAGACATTCTTTGAGTGGGAGAAACCATGGTGATGTGGTTGCTCTCGTGAGTATGCCTTGCTTCCCTCTTGCGTTGCTCCACGTCGATAGTGGTAGTACTCCAATAACATCAAGGGAGTTAGTCTGGTATGAAACTGGAAATAATGAAGTGTTTAATTAGATGATTTTGATAAGAAGAACCTGGGATAACATGTGTAGCTAGAAAAGATTAATTGCAGCTTCATTTCCCAAGGTAATTCCATGTAGGATTGCCTCTGGTCACGACACAGTTTCACTGTAACAGTGCTGCACGTTGTTAAAAATCAGCAGTCATTTATTTTGTGCTGAACAGGCTGCATTATGAAGGAGATAATCCAGTTTGCTGTCATCTTGGCAGCTTGTTAATGACACAGGGCAGCATAATATCACATGGGTTCAGAATTTAGCTGGTAAGCTTCAAGCTTTATGCTTTGCGTATACTGTCATTCTTCAGAAACAGTTTTTGCTTTATCCCAAAACTCTGTATTAAATTTATTGTCACTTCTGGCAAGTGTCTAAAGGGCAACTAAGTGACATTTTTCTTCGTGCCTGTTAAATGATGTAGTAACATCAGGGGAAAAAAAAAGCACAGGCAATTAACATGGCCAGAGTCTTTGTAAGAAGCAGACAGAATGGAAAAGAGAACAGATCTGATCCGACTCATTCAGCAGAGCTTTTAACAAATCCTCCATTGCTCCAAATCTATGTATGTCCTTCTTCTAGAAGGAAAGAAAGTCTTGTTGTGCAGATATTAGCTTAGGAGTCATGTCAGGCTAAGAGCTGGCCTGGACTAGATTCCTTCCTTCCACACTCCATTCCTATTTTGCAGGTAAAGAAAAGCCAGGCCCATGGCCCAGCCAGGAGCCATGCCATACACAGCTGGCAGCATCAGAACCTCAGGTTTAAGCGCAGGGAGGAGGGGTAGATGAAGCTTCAACGGCATCCTATGGATATTCTGGCCCTCTGCTCTCCCATGCTCTACAGGGATTGCTCATCTCTGCCCTCTGATCACAACTGAGTGTCCTTTCTGGAGTAGAAGGAAGCATGGGGAATTTGTGCGGCGTGATGTGCAGCTCTTTCTGGTGTGGTTTGTGTGTCCACAGTAAAGCTTATCTGCTGATTTTATTTTGCATCAGCTCATATCTTCTGAGTTTTACTTTGACTTTCAGGGGAAAAAAAGGGAAAATCTGCTAAACTCACCTATGTTTCCACCACACATTATCAAGATTGCTGCCCACTACATCAAACTCTCCTAGGCCAGTTTTGCCACAGGTTTGTTTTTTGAGGGTCTTTCATGCTAGAAATTCTTTCAGGTTCATGGGCCATAACAAGACCTTCCAGAAATCATGCAGAGCTCTTGTGGTGATCTATTGGGTTTGTGACTTGGTTTAGTTGGTTGGTTTGACTTGGTTCATTGTTAATTTGGAGGTTCCCAATGAGTAGAGGGCAATTGGCTCTCCTGCTTGCTCCTATTCATAAAGGGTGGGAACTCAGGCACCCTCTGACAGTGCAGGTTTTACAATGGCAGACAGGGAGAAGGATCAGGCTGTGGAGGGCATTCAATGTGGATACAAAAAGCCTGACCTTCATGTCCTGACATTGAGGGACTCTGAAGTGTGATTCGAAGAGGTTAGGAGGAGCTGACACAGGGCAATTGATGGGCAAAGAATATGATCTTAGCAACTGCATTTTGAAGGGTGGCCGTTGGGGGAGTGGAGGGCGAAGAAAAAAAAAAAAAGAAAAGAAAACAATAACAAGCATTAAAGTTTTAGCAAAAAAAGTGGACCTTTATTGATGTTAACTGCTATGAATTGTATCAGCCTCTACCAGCAGAGGAATCGAGTCTGAATTTATTTTTGTTACAGACTTCCCAATGGGATGAATTCACTGGTTGGTGAGATAATAGCAGGAGGAAGCTGAGTGCTGATATTTCTAACAGCAAAGCCCACCTCTCAGGCTAGTCTTTCATAAAAAATAGCTGTGATCTCATACTTTTGTGCCTTATGAAAAGGACTGAAATAAAGTCAAAACTGCACTTGTACAGCATTGAATGGTATTTATGGTGGTGAGGGGCATCCCAACATCTTCATCCTCTCATCTTCCTCCCCTCTCCCTATCCAATAAAACAGGGCCAATTGAAAAGCGTTAATATTTGCTGAGATCTGGGCTAGGTCTTCCTGGTCACAAGTGGGTTCCCATGCTGGCTGCATTGGGGTTTAATTGGCTGGAGTGAGGAGCAAAAGCTGGAGAGAAATGAGTGGGAGTAGAGCTAGCTTCTGGGTGTGCCGGAGACCCTGGTCCCAGCAACAACAGATCCGTGTTTTGGCAGAGCAGTGATGCCAAGATGACATTTCTAATTGCCAGGCTTTCTGTTAGCAGTATTGCTTCTAAACTAAAAACACCACTCCTACCACTCCCAAGAGGTCCCAACCTTGCATTGTGAAAGCCTGCTCAACCAGGAGACAAGGACTGGAGATGGTAACACTCTTTCTGGAAGCAAAAAGAGGAATGATGCACCCCCTACCGGAGGGCGAAGAAAATGGCAGCATAAAATGGAGCTCAGCAGAGCCAGGCTCCAAGCTCAGCCCAGATTGTCCCCAGGTTAAATCTTATCCTTTCAAATGTTGTAGCCAAAATTAAGAAAGACAAACTGGTGGCCTTAGAATGAAGAGATAGAAGAAGAAAGGAAAAAGGAAGCCTATTTTTAATAGTTGGAAGGCTCTTAGATACAAAGGGTCACCCTGGATAAGACAATACAGAGCAAGCAGAAACAGCAGCATTTCTGAATGGCTCAGGAACAAGGAAGGAAGGAAAGCTAAGAGCTGAAGATGACTCATTTTAAGGACCTGAATGAGAAGGAGGATGGGGTATTCAGCAGTTTCCCATGAAGAAGTATTATCAAAAACAAACCCCATCTTTCAAAGAAAAACATGTAAGAGAACAAAATAATGAGATTTTGAATAATTTATAAATGCCTTTTGCATTTTTCTCATCCTTAGAAAATTCCTGAAGAAATCAGTGGATCGCTTTTGTAGGCAGGAGCTTTCATCACCACATCGGGTGAGCAACACTCTTCATGTCAATCTCCCACCTTTGGATCACATTAAGGACTGTGTGCATGTCATCACAATGGCTGCATTTGCACAATGCCTTAAGACACTGTTGCTGATGCTTGTGGAAAGTACAAAGCAGTCCCCGGAAGGCACTGCACCCCATTGTCCCACACTTCTTGTTTCCACTCTTTATCCACTTGTGATAACAAGAAATATTTGTTTTTCTGCTAACATCTTTGGTTCCAGTTCTCCTATGATTTATATAGGGTGTGAGTGAGAAGTATCTCCATCAACACCCATAGATTTACAAGAGCTTTGAATGAATAGGCTGAGAGTATGTAAACCTTCTGGATTTAATTTGTATAATCCCTGTTTTACAGAACTGATTTTTAAAAATTGTTCTCTCTGGAGAGAGCAGATTAACAGTATGACACCACAGTTTGACATACCCGTGTCTTCTTGGAAAGCTGTGTGCACAATAAGGGATCATCCTCTTAATCCTTCATCCATTAAGACGAAAAAACTCCTGTCATTTCACGCAATTTGGGATGTATGGGCATCTCTCCCTTGCTTCTGCTATCTTCTCTGCCACCTCCAGCTGGAAAGACCTTAAAGCCCTACACACTCTATAGGAAATGAGACTTGAAGGTGGTTTCTATGCTTCTTCATATTACCCTTGCCCCTGTCCCTGAACACTAGCATTTAGTTCTCTACTACTGAGCTGCTGCAATTCAACTCAGAGATGAGTGCATTTCAGGTGAGTATCTATGTACAGGATAAGATTCCCCACTTTATGTAGGGAAAAAAAAACCTGGAAGAAAGAATGAAGAGAGACTCTGAGGTTTTGCATACTGTGGTTTTCATGGGTGGTCGTTCTGATGAGAGGTGATAGGTAGATTGGGGAATTTGGAGGCTGCAACTATCACCCTGTCTTGCAACCCCCCTTTCTCAACAGGGTGTGGAAAAATTCTTCCTAATTGAGCCAAGCACCATCTTCCAGGGGTAGCTCTTGTTTCTGGTGCCTGTTTTCACTGAATGACGGCTGTAGGTACCACCTTGCAGCACTGCTCTGTATTGCATTTCCAGAGCTACTTTATCATGCTCATCCTGTTGTTCCTAGATAAGTAATTCCACTCTCTTCTGGGTGTTAATCCCTTGCAAATATTTACGTACACCTCTCCTCATACCATAACTCATCCAATGCCTTTCAACTTTCCTCTGAAGTCCCTCACATCTCTGGTAACTGCTATTACTCTTTTCCTCCACTGTCACTCAATACTCTTCTGATAACAGCCTGGCCACTATACACATTTCTCTTTAAACTTCTTGTAGACCTACCCAGTCTCTGTCCTTTTTTCATAGGCAACAGCTGTTGTGACAGTGATGGTGACATCCCTCCTCTGTGACCTGAACGCTTTGGTTGCACCAACTGCACAGCTGATGGTTTCAAGTCCTGTGGTACCTGTGTGAAGTTATTTCCTCCCTGCCTCTCCACCATGCATTAAATTATAATGAGGGAAAGTAAGTTGCTCACTGTTCTGCTTTATATAATTATGTATTTGGAGCTTTAATTAGAACACCACTAAAATCAGAGAAGACAAATGAATCTAGCTCTAAGATATTATTTAATCACCTAAATGCATTTTCAAATTAAGACAGAACTCTTTGATAGCAGAGCCACTTAAAGCAATCCACATTGGTAACATTATTTACTAAGGAATCATGCACACGCCGCCACCTGCATCTATCAAAACTAAGGGTGCTCTAAATCATCCAGTGCCAAAATTAATGCAAACAACCAGCAAAAGGATAAAGAACAAAGAAAATAACATACCAGTCCTGGGGCTTCTCTCTCTAATCTTTGGAAGAGCCTCAGGGTAGGCACATCAATTATTTTCTTTGTTCCTCCTTCTGTACACTGTTTGCATTACAATTTGGCATAATGATTTTAAAAGCCCCAAGTTGTGTTGGATGTGGGTGGTGGATTCATGGCTTGGAGATTGTATTGTTGTTGTTGTATATTACTGCCTAATTCTCAGGAGACTGAGCTTGCTGTACTCCTTCTGCAATTAATTTATCACTTTGCATATGTGTGTTTATATAGTGTACTTATTCTATATAATGCATGAATACATATCCCTGCAGCTATTAAACTATATAATGTTATTTTTTCATCTTTTTGCTGTAGACAGTAAATGTCTGCCTAGACTTCTTCATTTTTGATCGCCTAACATATGGTAGAGTGAATTTTGTGGCATGTGGTTGAGCAAACATCAATGACAATTTTCTTCTCTTGTTGACTGGTTTCAAGATACAATGATGTAACTCCAAACAGCAAGACATTGTAGGTACATGGCAAGATCTGCAGCTCATAGATGGCGCCTGGATATGCAGGCAGTTCATTCTAGTTTTCCTCTGCTAAGGACCTGGTTCAAAAAGCTATCATCTAGAATCTGTGATATTTCTTCTTAATGAGGGTGATAGGAGAGACATTGAACACATTGAGTCAATAAAATTGTGCTGGGATAACTCAAAGAAGGATATGATCCATATTAGCCTCAGGCTGTACCATTGGCACATCATCCAAGAAAGCTGAAATAGTTGCATTCTTCTAAGATTCAAGTATGCTTTGAGATGAAAATACCACTTAGCAAGCACATATATCAACAATTCATCTTGTGGCCTTTTTCCTTAATACCACAGACTGCAGGTCACATTCAAGACCGATGTCTGCTTCCTGGCTGCAATGGGCTTTCATCTAAGATAATATTTGGTATCTTCCATTTAAACCAGAACCAAACTCCTGCAGTGAAATATGTGCATATGTCCCAATTAAGCAGAAAGGGTAGTATTGGAATATATGTAGGTAGAGAGATTAGCGAGGAAACTTTATGCTCTGAGTGTAACTGGGCACTAATCAGGAAGAGAAACTAATCATTAAAAGCATTAGTCATTCTCTCCCAAACTGACATGACAATTGATTTGGTAAACCAATCCTTTGACAGCACAGCACACAAGCCCTGTCACTTTACAGGTTAGATATTGACTGGATTTAGGCACACCCCATTACGAAATATTCAGCTGTATAGCAAATAGAGAAAACGGTAGTTTATCAGTACTGCCTAGTTAATAAGGAAACGTTGAGAAGAACAACTTGCCTATCCTTCCTAAGCTCTTGCACTGCAATGTATCCTTTACTGAGTAGGCGGGCAGAGGCTCACTGAGACTGAAGCTGATTCCTCTCTGCTGAACACCAGAGTATGTAGAAGATGGGAGTCAAGTCCTGCCACTCTCTCGGGACCACCTTCTCCCTTGCAGACACAGAGTGATAACCTTGGCTGGGCTGCAGTGACTACTGCAGCACCGGAGCAGGCTGTGTGGAATGAAGGATAACAGCTTGTGCAGCTGCAGGGAAACCTGCAGGTCATTTCTGCTATATTGGGGCAGGCAGGAAATGAGTAGGCACCAGATACCTGGCAAGTTGTGTCATGGCACTGAAGAAATGTGGGAGAAAGCTCTGCTGCTTTAGCTTTATCTTCACCCTCACTGCAAAGCAGATGGTTCTGAATCATACTTATTCCAATGCTACTTATTCATTGGACAATGTAACAGGTCCTTGTAAAGAGTATGAGTTAGTCTATGCATATGTAGGGTTTCAGAGCAGTATTTTTAAGCCAGGCTTGCAAGATGTTTACCATCTAATTGAAGTGCTGTTTCACAGTCAGTCTCCTTGCCCCACGCATAAGTAGGAGATGAACTGCTACCATGAAAAAGCCCTTCAAGAGTGGAGGAACAGCAAGTTGTGCTCTCTGGTCACACAAAATAGCCCTCTTGTGGCCTTTACACCATAAGGCCCTTTGTGTTTGGGATAGGGACAAACCTAACATTTTAATTGAAATTCTACCTACCAAAAAGCCCAGCTTGCTGTAAAGTAGAATTGACAAGTATGTTCCTCCTTCCACTCAAAGAAATCTCCTGTTGACTTAAAATCTGGTCAGGCTGGCCAAACTTTGCTTTTGAAGAGCCTTGGCTATGTCTTTTGCTTAGAACCTGAGTTAAAGCCAGACAGGTTTTGCATGTCGTTACCAAATTTGGCAGCGCTGTGGGGTAGATGCCATGCTGCAGAGTAAGCAGTGCAACATGCCTGTTGGGTGTGAGGCCACACACCCGGTGGGAGGCAGTACCTGGCGGGGATGAGGAGCTCCCACAGCTTTCTGTGCACTTCTCCAGGTGGCAAAACTGGGATCAGTAGAAATAACCGAATATTCCCCCAATGCTAGGAAAATCTCCACAAGTGCAGCCCCACGGCACTGTACATTTATTAGACAAATGACGTCATGCATATGCAGTAGTAGGCCTTGTCAGGGAGGCAAAATTTGAATGAGTTAGTCCCAAAATCTGTGCTACTCATGATTCTTTGGCACTTGAGCTGGAACTTCTTCCCCGCTTTAACCAGCTAGGCATAGTCTCCTATACTTGCTTAACTTGTCCACTTTCTATAGGGAGACAATGTGCTTTCATCACCAGTTTTTGTGACTAAGACATCTGAGGATGCACTAGCCACTTAGAGGAAATGCAGAAACTAGAAAGGAGACCTACTGCTAGAGAATCATGTCCTTCCTATCTGTTCTTTGAAGTAGGAAAGCAAGAAGCCTCCAAGACATGAGCTATGAACATTTTCTGAGATAGTGCTATGGTAATAACATGGTTTTTAGCTTCAGGTTTAAGAAGGTGTGGTGTCAAGCCCTCAGTGATGGGATAAAAGAGTCATGTGGCAGCACAGTACCTCTAAGAGAAATTGTTTGGCCATTTCTGCTGTGTTAGCAGAGTACACAACTCAGACATCAATAAGATTGTACCAAAGTGAGAAAAGCAAATCCTCTTATTTATGAATGACTGGATAAACCCAACCCTTGCTGAAAAATTCTGTGAAATTTGATCATTATATCCATGGCTATAATTGAAAGGCACAAAAGCGTATCACATGGGATAAATAGAGTTGTTACATGGCAGGGCTCTGATTTTTATTACATTTGTAAGGCGTAGTTGGGTAAGTTTCTTCTTATATCCTAATTTATGAGTATGTGGGTCAAAGCCATTTGCTACAGCTCAGAGTAAAGCCAGGAGATACATTCTTTACCTATTATGACTAATATGACATCTGTAGAAAGTTAAAGAGTATCTCTCCTCCACGTTTTTTTTTAAAGCATCCTTCTACTACTGAAATGGGAAAAAAATTCCAGGTTAAGGTGTCATTATAGTACCAAAACCAACAAAGCAAGGACAACCTCAAACATGTGCCTGAAACCTAGTGAGATTTCAGAAGAACTCTATGTTCAAGGCAGAGTGCACAGAAGAATTCAAGGAGAAGTGGAAATTTTGTGCCTGATTCTTCACTTGATTATACTGGTTAGAAGAGGGAGGATGAAGTTTCCTCAGTCTCATTCACTGATTAAAGACTGGACAATTGAGAGCATGTGCTTTTAAATAAAAGGCTACAATACAACACTAAAATCTCAATTAGAAAAAAGATGCAGTAGATCAGAGAAATATTGCACCATAAGGTGGCACAAGGACTGCAAGATCTGCTCACCTGTGTTCAGCTTCAGGTTCTGCCACTGGCCCCTCCTGTCATCTCAAGTCAATCAGGTATACCAGGATTTGAATAAGTGATCATTATTTTGCATCTGACTATGAAAACCTTAAGTCCGACTTTTTGCAAGCCCCTGAAACTCCAGCTGAAAATGAAGAATTTCTCAGATGGGCAGAACCTTTAAAAATCAGCTTGATCCTGCAAAATTAGAAGGTGTTTATTATTCACTCATGCTCATCACAGACCTACCACAAGGCTTAACTGATGATGTACTTTAAACTTTGGGATGGAAAATAATCCACATAATAAATCGCAGGTTTATTCTTCTCCTGGTGGCCATTCTTTTTTCTCACACATAAAGAATTTTAGTTTTAATTGTGGGATATTAGCTATTTTGATGTTTTAAGGAGTAGTCCAAACAATTACAGGA
Organism: Eurystomus gularis; assembly: GCA_013400335.1. NCBI lineage: Eukaryota > Metazoa > Chordata > Aves > Coraciiformes > Coraciidae > Eurystomus > Eurystomus gularis. Next base: position 117,422 of record VZZY01019936.1, on the reverse strand, counting down.
TTACACCAATGTACAATGTCCTAGGAACATTTTAAGAAGTGCAATGAGATTTGAAACAGAACTTGGCCCTGATGCAAAACAAATACCAAGATAAAATATCACCTCAAGACTCGAGACTTGTGACTTTTGTTAACTAAGGTATTTACTGTCTTGTGCTTCAGGTGAAATGTAATCACCTGGTGCATATGTCCTAAAAAGAAGAATTTTACAAAGAGTCTGCTTCTGCATTGGTTTATAGCTGATTCTCAACCACCACTCATGAAGTATTAGGGAACATGACTTTCCTGTGCAGCTTGTTCATAGGGTACCCTGCATGTTGATGTTTAGGAGTACCTCTATACTGGGATGCTCATATTAATTAGGAGGAAAAGGGTATTTGCAAAGATAAACATCAGGTACGGAAGTAACCTTTTTAGGCCTTATTACAACAGATGGAGAAACACGAGTCACCATGGATGTGGTCACTTGTCTTCTTAGGTACAGAAGTATTTCCCAGCAGCATGTACATAGGTGAGAGACTAGTCTCCTGAAAGCAAATCTACACATAAATGTGTGGTCTCTGCAAGCAGCTGATAAAGGTGATGGGGAGCAAGCACCACGTATGGTTCCTGGCTAGTGCAAGACTAAACTCCATGCTTCTGTGCAACTAATCTTGCAGTCAAAGTCTGCACTGTTTAAATTTTCCATTGCAGGTAAAAGATGCAGCAGATGTCTTTGATAATGGCCGTGGGTACTTCTTTCAGGAAGTAAGATGGGTGCTTCTGAGAGCTACCTAAATAATTTATCATCTAAATGGCCCTTTGCTTCCTGTTTTAGGGCATTTGCTCTCATAGATCACACAGTTCACATCCCAGGGACTCCATTTGGCTTACTTGACTGTTCAGATGAGATTCTGAGCGAGGTGGGTCACTGTCAGGGAGGACATGCGGCTGCCCTGTTCTTGAGCATCTCTCCCACTGCTGCAGCCACAGTTATACTTCCCCTTTTGCTTCAGATTGCCCACCCTCTCTTATTCTACCTTTTCCTTTCTGACACAAATTAGCTGACAAAAATATATTGTCTGTAGGTAATAACAGAAGCTTCTCTTGTGTTCTCCAGGGTATTGCAAATGAAGATTTACATCCATGCAATTTCTCTTGGGTGATTGATTTCTTCTTTAAGAAGAATTATTTTCAATTTCTGTGCTGCCAAACATGCTTAGCACCTTTGTCATTCATAGCTTTACTGACACTACACTGTGCTCATAGCATGTGTAGTAGTATTTGAGAAATGTGTTACCAAGTTCTAAAGGATTTTTGCCTTTTTGGTCCTTCTTCAAACCTTCCTCTGACATGTCCAGTTCTCTTCCCTATTCCTCTGGGATTTTTTCCTCAGGAAATTGTCTCTGAGTGATTTCATTAGCTTGGGTGCTGTTAGCTCTGCTTGTGATTCTGTATTTGCTCAGAAGTTTCTGGTTTAAAGGGTTTTTAAAATTTTTCTTGTGGCATACAACATTCATTACATGATATCACAGGAATAAAACCCTTAATGGGGGACATGGGAAGCATAAACCTCTTCTTGCTCCATCTCCAGTGGTTACTGCCTCAGTCAGAGATGGACACAGGCTTGTATCTTTGCTGCAGTGCAGGTCCTGGGAGAATGTCAGGACCCACAAAGTCAGTGTGCCTCCTAATTTTGTAGATGGGCTGTGAAAACTTAGTATCCCCAAACTGGGTAGAAATGAGAGCTAACCATGACTCTTGTATCCCAGGTGAGGTTAATTTTTGAAAAATCCTTATTAGCAACCTTTATGATTTTATGATTGCAATCTGGAAACTCACAGAAAAGTGTTCAGCCTTTCAGAGGATCCTAAATCTTTTCATGCTGACAGTGATGAATATATACAGATTATCCATAGCCCAAATGCTGAGTGATTTCACCAACCGAGTGGGAAAGAGTCTTCTCTTAATTACACAGGAACAAGTAGGGAATTGCTCTAGTGACGTGAATGGAGTTATTTTGGATAGACACCAATACAGGAGAGAACACAATCTGGCGCCTTGAATGCTGCCAACAAAAGCCCGGTTATATTATCCCATGATTTGACTGTGGCAGCCAGTCTCACTGAACTGATGTCTGACCCAGCTCCCACGGAAGTCAATGTGAGCCTTTGCACTGATTAAAACACTTTTCAGTAGACCCTCTTGGCAGCTGGATCAGATTTCGGATCAAGGCCTCCATTACCTACTTTGATTGAAACTCACATCCTCGATGGTGCTGACCTAACTGCCATCTTATCTCAAGACTGGCCCCACTTTGACTGCAGAGGTCAGATCAGGCGACCTTCTGAAGGCTGCTCAGGCATGAAATATTCTCCTTCTCTATGAATTGGTAACATATATGGGTGTAGAGACACAGGAACACTCTCATCCATCAGCCCAACCTGTACTTTCAATGGAAGACTCCTGTGTAAGTGTCCTTGGGAATTCTAGGCATTATTTAACTACTGTATTATTATACCTGTCCTTCTTACATTACAATGCTCTCATCATGTTACAATAGGGATCAGGACAAGCCCCAGACCCCAGAGATTTATATTCTCTAAAGGAATGCTTCCAAGACTTTGGCCCAGTAAACACTGGAGTTTAGCTGGGATTTAGGAGGAAAGACTTTTCCTATTTGGTTTGAAAGGTCTATGTTTCCCTGCCTCACTATAAATTTCCAGATTTTGGGGTGATAGGATTTCATTTAAATAGTTTAAACTCCCTAGAAAAAAATCCAACATATTTAATTTTTCATCTAGAAAATATCTCAGGTGACACTATTTTGGAGCTATACGCCAGTGAGAACAGACTGCTGAAAAATATAGTTTCCGCAGCATCCACCCAATGACTGAGGTTTGTGCCCAGCGAAGTTTGATTTAAATATTCACTTTTAGGGCTTCTGGGCTTTGCAGTTTCTTTTCCTCTTCCATCTTAATCTGAATTTTTGCACATTGAAAAAGGGAACTTTTTTGGAATGAGGGTGAGGGAGTCTTGTTGCAGCAAGATTAAGTAAGTGTGTGCAAATGAATATCTACTGAAAATCAGAATGGAGACAAAAATAGAGACTCTCTCGATCTGGCCTTTCTGCCAGATTCCTCTGTACAGCCTGGATTATGGAAAGACTGATGATCTGCTTGACTGACCACTGAACCATATCGTTCTTCTTCCTTATTGCTTTTGACCTGATGAATAGCTTATGAATTGCTGACGATGTTCCCCTCCACTAAGCAGATTGCACAGACTCGTCTCTACCCAATCCCTCTCCCTCCTCCCAGGATTCAATGTCCTGTCCTAGATTGGATAGGCTTTGTGTAAAATTGTGTTACAGTTTGGAGAATCAAAGAGGTCACATTAGGGTAATTTATCTTCTCCCTTTCCTCTTCAAAATCCAAGCCCATGGGTTGCACATATAGGAATAGAAAAAATAGTCCAGAAACCCCAGATTATCCACAGAGTTGAAAAATGACTAAATTAGAAAAATAAAAGACCCATAGAAGTTGTTATATAAGTGGAGTATGACTTATGCATGATTAATGGAGAACTAGTCCAAATCTTACCATAATTGCCATATTCTTACTAAAGATGACATGTGGTCACACATACGAGCGTTTTGGCAGCCAGTTTGGTACCACAATGAGACAAGCATATAGCATGCAGGTCCAGGGACATTTGGTATGGTTATGCTATGAAACTGGCAGTGTTCTGCACCCTAGCTGTAATCAAAAGATCTAGGGCCTGAGATTACTATAATTTTGTAGAGTAAAATCTTGGGCAAAGTTGTGTTTAATCTGATAGAGCCCACTACCGAAATCCTTACATGGTGAAATGACTCATTGACGTCACCAGAGTTTTGCCTGAATAAGAACTTCAGAATAAGGCCTCAAGGGATTAGCTGTGCTCTTCTCTACTTACTCATTAAGTAAATCCCATGCAGCTTCTAATGAATGCAAAATGGCACAGATGGAAACATGGATCTTATATAAAGTGAAAAAAGATTTGCTTGATTTATTGCAGACACCTTCATTTAGGCCACATTTTGCACGGTTTGGTTTTTTGTTTCTTCAGAAGAGTACTCTCTATAGAAGAATAGGAACAAGAACATCTATAATCTGGATGTGATAACCTTTATGACAGAAAATCTCCCAAGGACCATTTCAACCTTTTTTGACATGGAGGTACCTAGAAAAGTTCCAAGGGAAGTGCAGACCTCCTTGTAAGGAATTTAGGCAGCCTGCCAGTTGAAAGAGTTTTCTTTATTATTTTTCATGAACTTTGTGAAAGCAGCATAGCCACAGACCCTTCATTTAAAATCAGTGCTGTAAGAGGTTGGTTTTTTCCAAAGAGGCAACAACTGCTGCTACTTGGGTTGGTCCCTATAAGCAAAGAAATAAATATTTAAGGGGGTAACATTTGGATCCAATGCAATCACTGGCCAACTCTGGGGCCTTCAACACTTGCTATGCAACCTTCTTGCTCCAAAATGATGTAGGAATTTTCCTGCCGGATAGGAGTCAGGATCCGGCCCTGACATCTGTCCTTTCTGCCTAATTGTTCTCAAACTGAACAACACAAACAACAGGAGGAGAACCCCATGCTGCTGGGAAAGGCATCTGTCCTGCTTTCTCCCACAGCATTACAAATAATCTTACAGTTTACTAGCAGCCAGAGGAGGGTAAGACTTCCAGCTTCCCCAGGCATGAGGGCTTCTTTCAGAAATGGTTTCCAGCCATCCTGACTGAGGTGGTGAAAGTGTAAAGCCAAAAGGGTACTTTGGACCATGGCATGTGCCCACATTAAATCACGTCTAGAGGGCTCAACTTCATGAGGAACTATGGCCCTACTGATCGAAAATGATCTTTTAGTTCCTTAGGTCAGCTTCCTAAAATCCCTTCGGGCTGGCAGATTCTTTAGTGTTCATCCTAACAGGTACCAGCAGCACTAACCCCTGCCTGTCCCCTGGCAGCGGTATGTCATTCTACCTTGACATGACTTTTCTTTGCCTTATGGGAAACATCAAAACTCATCAATATACCAGAAGCACTCAATGGCAACTGCATTTCTCTCATACAGTATTAAATTCACTGCCCCTGTTCTCCAGTGACACAGACCTTTCTATTACACAGCAGGTCAATGTTGAGTTGCTGCTGAATGCTCCCTGGTGCCTTCAAAGTGCAGGACACCCTCTGATCCTGCTGACTGGCTGGTACTGCTGCGCTCTTGGTGTGTGAGGATGCTACACACTCTCCCGTATTGATGGCATGAAGGGGGACTCCTCAGTTACCCAGCCAGACACAGCTTGGCCAGACACAGGCAGGAGGGAGATGGATAAGGCTCAAACCTCCTCCCAGAATTAACCCTTTGGCTAATCACATTGGCATTCAACTAGGATGTGGATTAATGCATATGAAGTCAGAGCTACTGGGCTTTGCTGTGGATATTTTTTACTATCTCTCATCTTGTTTGGGACAATCCCTTTCTCAGCCTCTCAAACAAAGCCATAAATGGGAGAGTAACCCGAAACATCATCCCATTCATTGGCAAAGTGGTTTTTCATATTCTTCCCTNTTTTAAGGCAGAAAACTTATCTAACCTCGCTATGTCCCAGCAAGCACAGACACTGTTTGTTGTGTCATGAAAATGAACAACACATTTTCAATGTTAAGTAAACATTTATCCAAAGGTTCAGCATGACTGCTTAAAGCTTGAGTAAATCAATCACTGCAGGTTAACCTTTGCTGCAACACTGTTTTTCCTTTCTGAAAGCACTGTAACCATCAGATCTCACAGTTACATAGTTTTTCAACATGCCACTGTCAGGAGAAATACTTAGTGGAGAAATCTGGCACAGCAAATGCTTTTCCACCCAATGCTCTGCGGAGCTCATGAAGTTTATGGGTTGCTGTGCTGTATCTCAAGGACATTAAAGATACAGTTTCAGCTACAATCCATCTGGAAAAATACCGTGAATGTGAAACAATTGTGAGTTTAGGAGAAGTTAATGTTCCCTGGCACATGCATATCAGCGCAGCTCAATTACAGAGTTACAAGCATGCTTTCCCTCTAAACTGGCTCAGTGGAACAGATCCTAACATGTCATACCAAGGTGTTCGCGTTACAAAGGGTTATTGTGCTGTGGTTTAGCCAAAGGAGATGAGAATAAGAAGATACAAGAAAATATTTGCAAGGAATTGAGGCCGTGGCAAACAATGGCTGCTCTCTGCCCTAAAAGAGCAAATATTTTTGTACCTGCAAAGCTCCAATTAAGTTGGGTAAGCATAATAGTTACATAGCTTAACTGAAGACTAAAATGGAAATCTGAGAAGAGCAAGGTGTCTTAATCACTGTAAAGCAGGATTTTTTGTTTATTCTCTCTTCTGGTCAGTACAGATGGCTGTTTCAATCTGTCTGCACATCTAACACAGGCAACAGCACTGGATAAAGTCAAGACAGGAAAAACACATGGGCCAAGAACAGAAGTGGAGTGCTTTCAGTGGTGGAAGGCTATTTTTAGAGCAGGGTAGATGATACAGTGGAGGTGGACAAGGAGGGATCCTTTTCACCGCATGTGGCTGAACCAGCTAATGCTTGTTCCAGAGGGACTCTTTAGCATCTTCTCACTTCCCTGGGAATTCCTTTTTCTCCACCTGTAAAATCCTAGAGCACCTTTAGTTTGGATGAAAACCAGATTGTGACAGGAGCTGGGACTGTGGGGAATGCACCTTATGTGTCCTGGCTACCTGTCGGACAGCTGGAAATGCTCCTCAATTTTCTTTGACAGAATGTCTCAGTTATTCTTCCTTGCATGGAGATTTTCTGTGACAGCTAGAGGAAAAATCTCAGCAATATTTAAGCCATGTACAGTCATGGGATCTTCTTTCTGTGTCTCGACCAAACTGAACTGTAAGCATTTCCCATCAGAGGTTGAACACGCTGCAGAGATCTGCAGGTGGGAGCCATGGCACAGGCTATGGGACATGAGGTCCTACTTCTCCTCTGACATTCCCTGCAAGAGCTGCTGTGCCTTCAGCACTGTGTATACCAGTCAACATGGTGTCAAGCAGAGTGTGGGCTTTGCAGAAACCCATGAATGTGGCCTATCCAGGAAAATGCTCCATTTCACTCTTTAAAACCAAACAGGTACTGTTCTTGAAGGAAAGCTGCAGTCAGACAGCAGTTTGTTGGCTTATTGCAGACATACCTGGGAATCTGCAACCAGTGATTGCAGATTTTCATACTAGATGGGCTTACAGTTTCCTCCTGTCCCAGTCACTGAGGATCCCTGAAGCCCCAGTGATCTATTGCTGTTATCCTCATATGGCAGCTGTTGCCTTTCCTTACTCTGCCAGACCCAAGAGTCTATTTCAGCAGTGTTATTCTGTAATATATAAGGTGGACCTTCCTTCTACATCTAGCCAAAGCTAAAACCTCTGGAGATACCTTCCTTTCTCTTGCCTCTGTCAAGACTACTGCAATGGTTTGTTTCCTCCTTACAGGTTTGCTCTTGCAGGTAGAGACCTGTAAGATGATTCAGCTATTTCCTAGTAGTGTGTAACCAGGCTTAAACATACGGCTTGAAGATGGAGAGGCATCTAAGTAGTCTACAACCTGGTTAGTGTCTCTTACTCTATGTTCCCACTTGTATAAGGCCCTTCTGTCCACCTTCTGTGTAGAGATCCCATTTACAGGACCAGCCATGGATATGACAATTGTATGGACTCCTAAAGAGACAGGCCACTCTGTCACAGCCTCTCTGAAGCACTATAATCAGGCATAAAAGGTGCAACAATCCATTTCCATACTATTGGCAAACTCTGTAAGCTGTGGGTTTCTATGTCAATGTGGGGCACACTCAATGTTTGCTCACAGCTTTATCTGGAAGTTTGTTTCCTTTATGTCTGCAGGCCCTTCGAATTAGGCCACATGCAACTTCATGACTAAGTGAAACCACCAGAAGACCTTTCAAATCCCAGGATATTCCAGCCTGTTCCTGGAGGACATGCAAGAGAAAACAGGAAGCATGCACAACCTTCAAATCAGGTTCCCTGTCAAGGTAAGTGGTTGAATTGCCATCCCTGGATACATTTAAAAGCAGTCTAGATAGGATGCTCAAGGATATGGTGTAGAAGTGGGCCTGGTAGAGATAGATAACAGTTGGACTTGATGATCTTAAAGGTCTTTTCCAACCATAGTGATTTGGTGTGATTCTGTGTGACACTGGGGGTGTAAATGGAAGCCAGAAAACCCTGTGAGATTCATTTTCTCAAGTTCAATGAAGAAATAAGGAATACTTTACAGGATGGTTGAGAGTGAGCACCTAACTTAGCTGCTTTGCATCTCTCCATAGAGAAAGCTGTCTCTCTGCTGACTGGAGGAGAAGACTATGGTGATTAGACTCACTGAGATGAAGCTGTATGTGACCTGTAGCCTCTCACACTCTCAAAACCTGCAGTCTGACATCAGTCTGCCAGGAGCAGTAGACATCTGCTTATTGCTCAAGTGATGCTTCCTCAGTGGAAAACAGTGGAGTGTTTCACTTTCTGCCTGCTGGGTCTTGATGAGATGCAGCCCCTCCACCCTCTATTGGGGTTTCTAGTGCAATCCCAAGGGCATCAAATCTGACCGATCTCATTGACAGCACATCTCAGACAGTAAGATGGAGCCGGTCTCCAGTTGGGATGTCAGACTACTTCAGGCTATAAATACATCCGCTGAAAAAGCATGCAGATGGGTAAGATGCTGGCCTCTCCTGCTGCTGGGATGTGGCTCTTGGGATCCCAACAACCCAGCAACTGTCGCTGCCCACTCAAGGCCACATTGGAAAAATCCCTGAGCTCTGCCACAACACTTTCCCTTTTCTCCATCTCTAAGTAATATATACCAACTCATGCTGCTGCAAAACCACTATGGCTGTGGTAGTCTTCTGCTTGAAGAGCTAAGTGATTTCCTCCATTTTTTGAGGTAAGCCACCAACCCAAGTCAATTGTGTACAGTGTTACTGGTTTGAGCCTCACCCTAGAAAAGCATCATCCAGCAATTGGAGAGGTGTTAATACACATTGTCCCTTCGACTAGTGATGGCAAAATGGGCTGTGGTGGATGACATGGGAGCTCCTGTCACTGCTCCCCGCTTGCTCTGTGGGCATATTGCTGTCTGCTGGCAGGGGTACAGACACAGTCCCTTCAATGAGTGCCTGGCATGCCTAAATCCAGCAGAGATTTTCCTTTGAAAATAGCCAGTATGAGAAAGGGATTGGCCTTGGATGTACTACTTAGCTTCAACCAAGCAAGCATGATTTAGACTCATGCCTTTGAAAAGAAAACTGCAAACAAATGGTTGTTTTCTCCAGCCACACAGCAAAGTCCTGTTTGAAGTAATTTGCCCTCAAGGCAGAACATAAAAAGGATACACCCCTGTTACAACCAGCTGCAGCTTGCTGGGGAAAAAACACTCCAGCAACACTGGATCCCTGTTTCAGAATGACTCACTAACAATGTTTATCCTTCATTGTGATGCAGGTTTGGTTCATTAATTGCCCAACTATTATGTCACTAATTAGAGAACCCTAAATGGCTAGGATGGGAGATGTTCACAACCCCTTGGTGGGGTGGAGGGAGTGACAAACAGGTCAGAAACGGGATGTGACCTAGCTTTAGGATAGCATGAGGGTTGGAAGAAACAGGAACAAAAATTTCTTGTCTAGGGCACTCTTCCTAAGCTGCTGCAAAAAGAAACAATTTTTTCTTGCTAGGCTGTGATTGCAGAAGCAATGTTTTGCCATAATGGGCTTATTCTATGCTTTTTGGTAATATGGGGAGGGAAAAGAGGTGGACAAACAACTGCATCACTTTAAAGCCAAAGAATCAAGTCTCATACAGCAATCAGCTAACAAAACAGATGTTCTCCTTGGGCTGAGTGACAATGCTGGATGAGTAAGGCATGGCACATGAACCAGTTACCTGAAGAAAAAGCTGCTCTGTGACTTTATAGCACTTTAATTCACCTACTATAAATGTACATGCTTTTAGCCCTCAGTAGACATGAGGTCTAATAGCATGCTCCCAGGCAAAGACAGCCAAGTGTCTAGCACATTGAAGGTTATTAGCTCCTTGTTCACTTCAAAATGACCATGGACCTTAATTACTATAATAAAAAGGCAAAAAAACCACACCATGGATGTCCACAGCATCTACAAATAGCAAAGCTGTTAGCGGGATAGTGTAAACTACTTACACCAAAATATCCATGAAAAGAAGACGATTCAGCTTGGAAACAAGCTGCCTGAAAGTAGGAACTTGAGGAGGTTGAAAGAGCAGGCATCAAAATGTCCGTCCTTCATGTTTGCAATTAGCAACCAAGCATATGGGGGAGTGGGAGGGCTTGCTGCTTACTCAGAAAGAAGCATCTGTTACACAAGAGATGCAGCAGTACCAAGCTTCCAAAGTGCAAGGCACACAAACTTCCATGCACAGCAGATACACAACTGCGTGTCTAGCCTGCGTGTCCCATGCTCACTGTTACACAGAGCCACAGCACTTACAAGGGGCTGATTACACACTATCAGCTGGAACTGGAACTTGTCATGATTAGCATGTGATGAGAGCATTGTCTCAGATTCCAACACATCTCTTGCCTGTCTCTTTCAGTTGAGGCATTTGATACCGATATCACCAAAGCATTGGAGCATCCCATATAAGCAGGAACTAGTTAATGTTTAGCCTCCTGGTTTTGCTTTTTTCCTCTTTCAGTGCATCACTTTGTTTCACATATTTTGCAGTGGAACCAGCTGTGCCCTCCTTTCACTAAGCCCTTGGCTCTTGCTGTTCCCTGGAAACATTTTCCATCTGTGAGATGAAAGGTAAAAGATTTTAAATTATATAGTGGACAGTAGACCTCTGAAACAGTTTATTTGCAGTGAATCTGACATACTCCCTTCTGAATACCACAAGCTGCAAGAAAACCTTTGAGCATAGCAACCTGGCAACTTATTTTGGAAAATGTAAAAATGGGCCATCTGGGGATCTGAATTCTTCTGGTTGTGTTCCCTGGCAATAGGCAAAGTCCACTTTTGACCAGAGGGTCCCAGAACCTTTCTACTCATCAAACCCAGTTATATACAACCCTGGGACCCAGCAAAGGAAGTGCTGGGCAGCAGTCATTGCTCAGTCCTCTAGGTAATCTTCCTGGTAACCAGTGTCTGGTCTACTTACCAAACCATGTGGCAGCTGTATAGGGTCATCCTGCTTAGCGATCCATGTCCTTTCAACCATGTATTGTCTTTTTACAAGTGTTTCATTCTGAGAACTGTAAATTCCTTACATCTCTACCAAGGAAGCACTCCTTCTACATCCTCATCTCCTTCTACCTTCCCTTCCCCAACCCCTCTGCCCCCCCCTCCAAATTGGGTGGTTTTCCCTCTCTATGGTTTCTATTGCTTCAGCTGCTAAGCTCAGATCAAGAACAGTAATATTTTCACCACAGCTAAATAAAATACACCCCACCCACTCATTGCCACAACTTGCCTTTAAACTAGCTGGAGCAAAAAAACATTCCAGCAGGTAAAATATTAATTTACTGTGGGCTCAAATGAGCCTTGGAGCAGTGCAATGCTCTATGAAATTGTGCAGGACAGAGCAGGTATTGTCTGCACCTGAATTCATTAGATTTTAATATAAAAGGTTGGAGGTGGGCCTGTTGGAAATTCCAGGTCCAGGTTCTGCATCCTGTTGTGACTGCACACTTCTCTCCTGGGCTCACCACAACGCCTCCCAATAGTCCAAGGTGCTTCAGATCCTGAGGTGCTTAAAATCCAAACTCAATTTTTTTGTGAAGTTGGAAGTATCTAAATTCAATAGCCAAATGGAGAAAAAGCTCAGTGGCGCTGTATCTATTGCTTGGTCTGGAGCCCAGCGTCTGGTTCAGAGACATATCTATGTAACTTTGCTTTTGCTGTGAAAACCTCAGATCCACTCAGAAGCAATCTCTCACTCCAGGAGGCATGCCAGTCCCTCTCTGTTCTGCTCAGTCTGGTTCAAGGCATCTTCAGTCTTAGCAGGATGTAAAAAAATTAACCAGAAGAACCATGGAAAAAAACAAGAGGAGGCGTGACACCTGACCTGTTCAACACAGTCTCTCAGAAGCAAGCATTTGACAGCATAATCTGTCTGTTCAGCTCTATAATCTAAGATGACAACAAGGATTGCTGTTACAAAAGAGAAAACTGAAACCATGCTTTCCCAGATTGCAGAGATTAATCCCAGAGGAGGAGATCCCATTTCCACGGTGACAGCAGATGACTCCCCACCTTCCCCCTGCAGGACCTCTCACTTGCAGGTCACCAGCTGGGATTTGGGCAAAAGAGGGTTGCTTAGTGTATCGAGGCCTCCCAAAACTTGAAAGAGCAGCAATCTACAGGTCAGCCCCTGGCCTGTGGGTGCAGAAGTGGATGTAGGGACGGGAGCCCTCAGCCTTACCCTGGCTTTGGCAGAGCACTGTGTGTCCAGGGGAGAGCCACAGGGTACAAGCCTGTGTGAAGCTCAGGAGGTCCCACCTAACTCCATCACAACCTCTATGTCCCCCTGAGAAGGGCCTACCATGACAGGTGGCAAACAGTGGATTCCAAGGACATTTTGTGGCTGCCATTAGCTGGTTATACTACAGTAAAAAAACTCACTTCGTTTCACTGCAATGAACAGAACCAAAGCAAGGAGCTGATGCTCATCTCTGGGAAGGAAGGATGGTGAGGTAACCCAAAACTCCACATTTATCAGTGACTAGTAGTGCTGCTTTCCTGCAGCGCTTATAGTGAGGAGCACCTTTATTCTGGAAGCTGCTGGACCTGCATCTCTGAAGTCCAAGGTCTTCTGGGCTTGCCTGCACCTTCTGGCTGTTTCTTAGGCTCATTGCTCATGCTACCACTTTTCTAGGATTGACAGAGAGACTCAGGCCAAGAAAGAACAAATAGAATTTATTCTGAGGAAGTTTGTGACTGTCTGTCTGATTTAGAATTTGAGAGGCTTCTGAACTACTGACATGGAAAAAGCCCTTCCAGGAATGTTTGCACCGGTTTAGCTAATTGCATACTTACACTGGTATGTGCAACATAACAGATTCTCTGGTGTTTTCCCCAGTAGAGCAAAGTAACTGTTTTGATACTGTCACATTTTGCTCTTTTGCAATACAAAGCCATAAATAAGATTTGGGTTCCCTGACACTTAGCAGTGTAAAGAAAATGAAAGAAATTACAACTGTGCCCCAGTTTGTCTTCAAAATGGGATAAGAGACAAGCACAAATAGGTATGGTGGCTTGCTCAAAGCTATCTGAGCAGTTGATAGAAGATGGTAAATCAAGCCTCGATTTCCTGACTCTCCTTCAACTGCATTTCAATGGGACCTGATTCTCTTCACTGGCAATGTTACCTTTTGCTTGCGTAACCTTCAGTTTAAGAAGATACATGAATTGGATGTTGGTTATATACATTAAAAGAAAAAAACAAAAAACAAAAGAGGCTAGATATGACTGTGAAATGGCAATGAAAATCCCTTACAAAAGGAAGTGCAAGGTTCAAGCCATGCAAAATATAACTGATTTGCTCCAGCAAGAAAAAGGAAGATTGACTGGGAAATTCAAAATTATAACAAGTTGAAAATGAGAAACACAAATTTCTTCACATGACTTTCTCCCATAAAACTGGAAAGGGCAACATTTGATATAATTAGATCGGTACAAATGAGCCCCCAAAACCATGGATTGCTTCTTCATGCAGTTTATTACAAAGCCATTCTGAGAAGTTTAGTGGTAAATTGAATCAGTCATTGAAGCAAATGTTGTATCTGAATTTGAAGAAGAAATGTATAATTTCATTTAAACTTTAATAAAATTTGATGCTGAGATGATAACTAGCGCCAGTCAAATTTAATGATGCAGGATATGATCTTAAAGAAGTTGATAACTCTCAGCATTGGTAAGGTGTGGCAACCCTCCATACCCTCTCTGTCAGTTTGATTGGGCAGAGGGAATACATTTTCCAAGATGAGTTGCACTAAACCTATCTTAAATTTGATCTGTAGTGGTAGGGGAAATGTGGGTGATTTGACGACTCTTGAGCAAGTGATAGTCACCACCTTGCATTGTCCTGGTCAGTGGGAAATGCTTGGCCAATGCACTATTGGTGGTGGACTGGACTGTCAACATGTAAGCATAGGTAGGACTTGCACAGAGAGCTCCTCATTTTCACACTAACTTGCAGGTGATGTATTTCTTTGATGTCACATGCTTCCCACCTGGGCATATTTGGGCTAATGAAGCAATATTACCAAGCCTTACCCAGGTCTGAATCCAAGATCAATAAATGTAAAGATAAATTGCTCTTTCCCCTCATGTATTAAGACACTGGGGAGGACCAACACACAAGCAAACAACTGGAACAAATCTCGTCTGCTGTAAAAGGATTTTGTTAACGTAATAAAATTAATGTGCATTTGAAGAATTTTGCCAACAATTTTGCATACCACTTCATACATGGTAAACCCCACACAGATCTTTCCTATCGGATTATAGGATGGCATTAGCTCCTCTAGAGCCAAAACAAGATCTCAACTGCAAACGAGTGACACCCTGTAGCTTTAAATAACAGCTCTGGAGGGCAGCTATTTCAGCACAACAGATGCCTTTCTCCTGTGAAATTCCCACGCACAGGAGATGCTTGGGTTCATGTATGCTTAACTGCTCTGTCCTTCCACACTTCCTTCCCTTAAAGTGAAGGAAAGTTAAGGAGGGCTCCACTTCCAGCAAGGATGCAAATACTCTTTTGAATTACAAACAGGAAAATGAAGGACTTACCCTGAGCAGCCTGACGTGTTATACATTCCTTTGTTGAAGGCACAGTCTTGGGTCAATAAGAAACCCAAAGGGTTCAAAATGCTTTAGCAACACAAAAAGCCCAGTTTAACTCCTAAACCTTGAGCAATCTTTCCTCCTACCCCACAAAACACCCCAGAACAACAGTAGGCAACAAGCTGCCAAACGCTTTTGTTGCACACTTCTCACTGCAGCAGAGCTGTGACCGGCAGTGGCTTAGTTTTTTTAGCAGGCAAGAACAAAACATGGAGGACTTAGGGCAAACCATAATACACATGAACTGAAGGCTGCTGGGGAAGCAGGACTGACTAAACAAGGAAGGATTTATCTGTACTGGCATTTCCAAGCCACTTCTTCCTGATTTGGTTCCATTGCTGCATGTAGAGGTTAGGTTGGTTGTACGGCTTGTTTGACCTCAAACAGCTCCATTTGCTCATTCACCAAGCCAGACTAAAAAAAATCAGAGAAGCACCTGGGCTTTGACATAGTCTACTGCAAGAAGAAAGACATTATCAGGATGTTGTCCTTGCATTGTTGAAGTATGGGGAGCAATGTTGGAGGAAGATTGTGCCTCAGTTTAATGTAAGATGGGTAAGAAATGATAGTGAATGCAAAAAAAGGCAGAGAAAAAATTACAGGACTCAATAGTCTTTCAAAACTGCTAGTTAAAGATGAAAAAATACAGAATCAAAGGGAATTTGAACTGCCCTGCCCAACAACCAGGAACATAAGCCTGACCAGTAATACAAAAATAGCATCTTCTTATAAAAAGAAAAATCTGTGCTAAGCCACAAAGCTTCAAAGTATCATCTGATTCTTCTGTTAACATATCATCCTTCTCTGCCAGATACATTTCTGCTACTGTCCTTCCAAATAAAAAAAGAGAGAGAAAAAACTGCTCAGGCATGTTGAAATAAACTCATTACAAAAATTATAGAATCTGTAGCAATTACAGATGAAGCTGTGGAAAGGGATTCTTAGATGGGAGGTTTGTAGTGTTTCTTCCAAATGACTCACATCTGTCAGTGTCCTGAAAATTATCACCTCTGAAAGATGTAATCTTCTAGCACTCAAGGTAGGATCATTTTATATTGTCAATCAAAAAAAGAAAAATATGTGGGTATATGTGAGCCAGGGGCTGGTGTGCCCCAGCTGTGCTGTAGTGGAGGGAATAGTACAATTTGCCACTGCCCCTTGGTTTGAGGGATTAGAGAGCTCATCAGTTTCCCACCTACAATACACAGAAAGCAAGGCTTCATAGAAATGGTTTCAACCTTTGCAGTCTGCTTCCTGGAACCTTTGTATCTACTCTGGTGATGGATGGATTAAATCTTGAGTGATCTGCAGGTATGAGCTGGTTTAGGTATGTCACCAGGCATTTAGGTGCTTAATTGGGCTCCTGTGCCTTGAAGGAAGGGGACAGAAATACTGTGGGGTCCAAATCCTTACAACTCTTGTACGTAGTGCACACCAGTGTTAGGGCTGTGGTCAGAACTTCATGCTTGTACTGGGTTGTGACAAAGCCGAACTGACAATTGGTGATGACAAGGTGAGTAATCCCATGAAATATCAACAGATAAATTAGCTGGGATCCACAAGCACTGAGGCATGATGACTGTGCACTGAGCTGCTTGGAAGTCCCTCAGATAGTCACAGAAGTGTTACTGGCTAATTCTTGCTGCTTCTGACAAAACTATTAATTTGTCTCTCTCCTGTAACAGCTTGTCTTCCCACTGGATATCAGGTATAAATACTCTTCTGCCAAAAGGTTGGCTTCAACAGCTAAGAGTGATAATATGAGCTAAGAGTGCTCATATAAGTCCTACTTTAAATGAGCTAGTCAGGAGCCTGCAGTCTGCTTTCAGGCAACAAGATTAAAATAAACAAAAAAATTGGCTAACTTGACATTGTTTCAGTGAGTGAAGACAGGAAAGAACGAAACAATCTGGAGGCCAACACTACCAGAAGTTCCTCAAGTGCAAACACAGGGATGAGAATTGTAGCCTACCTTTCCTGGGAAAGGCAGTTCCCCACTACCATCCCCTCAAGCCCCTCAGCTCCCATGCTTCTGAGCCATGGAGGGGACAAGGTCTGAGGGCATTTCACCTATCCCTTCATAAGGAGCCAGGCAGAAGGTGGAGCTGCTGGTTGGCTTAGAAGAGCTCAGCTGCTCTTTCAACTTCTGCTCCTGCAAGCAGCCCTTTCTGCCTGTTACCCTGCTCACCTCCTCTTCTTCACTGAGTTTAAGCTGTTCAGTAAATGACAGCTGCATGGGGGGCCCAGGAAGATTCCATCCCACATAAAGACAATTCACAGACATCCTTCTCTCTTTCTCCCAACAGCCAGATCTTCAGGGCTTCAAGGCTGCAAGCTGCATTGCTGGGTTAGGAAGACAGGTTTCTTGGATACCTTTAGTTTGACTAAGACTTTTCACATCCCTACTATATCTTTTCCAGTTCCTTCAACCTCAACATGTCTATTTGTGTGGGTTTCTCTCTGTGTACTGTAAGGTACAAGGAAAACAAAGTGTTTTTATGTGTTCTTGCTGGCTCTATCCATGTCTCCTCACCAAGCTTCTGGCTTCTGGCTCTGGGTTGTAGAGAAATCTACTCTTCTTCCTCTGTAGACCCCAGCACCAGCCTTGTATACCACACTAATAGAAACTGTGTATTCTTAAAGGATATAAAACATAGTGGGTTGTTCGAAGAGATCTTGGTTTACTGAGATTTTGCATTAAAATCACATGTTTACAGCTGTAAATGTTTTGTACATCACTTAATTTTATGAAGTATATAAGAGGTGCTTAAAAATACATAGTCAACAAAACCACGTTGCTTATACGACTCAGCATATGGAAAGTCAACAGAAAACTTGGGCCCAGTTCTGAGCCACTGACAACTCAGTGGCTGCCTTTTTCCCACCCATTCTCACCCCTCCTGCACCCTCTTCCCACACACTTAATTACCACATCACTTTTAAATCCACTGGAACGGGATTGCTGCTGCTGTGTTTGCTCACAGACCTCAAACTCTTTAAGCATCTCTAGTGTTCTGTGAAGGTCTGTGTTACAAGCTTTTTAAAAGTATGGCTAGATTAGATCTACCACTTTATTCCTGTTGGCTCTTTTGCTGTGCAATATAAGCATCTGAGCTTTGAGTTAGATGGAATTATGGCATTAAGAAAAACACAAGTAAAATTAATGACTGGACAATGGTCTACCTAAAGGAATATATTTATTCCTTATGACCTTCATGCTAAACTGTAATACAAGCATTTGGGGTTTTTTTGCGATAAGATCACTGGATAGTTCAAATATACCAAAATTAGACCTCACAGAGAGGGGTACTCAAGCTCCTTACTTGGTGTGACTTGTGAATACATTCTTTTCTAAGTTCTAAAACTACTGTAGCCCTAGCACACTTTTCAATGAGGCTTTTTCAAGTGCATTTGTGTGTGGAACAGTAAAGGAGGGAGCAAAAGGAGAAGTTAATGATACCCCAAGAGAGGGAGAGAGAGAGAGAATATAATCCATATTAATAAGACTTCTGCAATTTCCAGATGTTTGTTAATGAAAAAAACTTAGAAGAGATGAAATTAAGAGGAAAACTTAAATTAAAATAATGGAAAACCAAGTTAACATTTGTCTACAGTTTGCTGCAGCTCAGAAACCCTTTGTATGAACCTGGACGGATTTATGATTTCACATCAAAACCACGCCAGCCAGGGGATTTTGCATGGTTAGGTAGTGAGACCAGATGATTCTCACTACTTCCAGGGTTTATTTAACTCCCAGAATACAAAAGAAAAGCCAGAGGGTGCAAGCCTGCATGAACTGACATAAAAGAGAAAACAGCAAATCTCTAAAAAGCACAAGGGCCAAGTTTTACACAGCCCCAGTTGTGAATTAGGAATTTCCACATATTCTTTCCACGCTGATGATTCCTTTGAAATTGCACCCTCTTCCCCTTCCAGCCCAGAGAGCCTGAAGTTACATGTGTCTTGACTCTTCTGTAACTACATAGCTTGGCTCTCAATCCTCATCTGCAGTGCTGCATTAAAGTTCCCAGTAATCCTTAGCCAGGAACAGATTTGGGATGGAGGAAGAAATCAAGGGCTTCTGCGCATGCTCCAGGTCACGTAAGGCAGTGGTGATCACACAGCTGCACAGCTCCCTCCATGCTCAGCATGGCTGCTTTGGCTTGCGCTAGACTATTTTTAAATCACAGTATGGTGTTTCCTCATGCTTTTCATTCTTTCATCTCACTATTGCTTAGAAATGTTATTCTCATTTATTTATATGTCTGGACTACCAAGCAGTCACAATTTCCTTTCTAATCTATGTTGCCTGCAGGCTGCTGTTTTGCCATCATGTTTACCCATTTTCAATATGCAAAATTTACACTTCCTGTAAAAAATATATAGTGCCCTCTGACACGGTTCATCTGCTTCTTGGTTCGTTGAAACAGTGTCTGGGCTATACCAAACTATCCTGAGAACCCCGCAAATGCTGTTTCATGACATTATTTGGCATATATTTCCCTCACTGTAATAATTTATTACAGCTTCAAATTTACACAGGGAGGACAGCAGCTACCCATTTGGAGGTCCTACATCCACACATTTCTCTGACATGATTCAACAGTCTGTTCCTCTCCTCTGTGGAAGAGATCTAGGGGTTTTACTCAAAAAAGAAAGGGTCCATTTTGGTATCAAACTGACCAATGGTGAAAACAAGAAATCCACAAGTACCCCTCTGCAACTAAAAGTCACTAAATAACTCTGAAATACAGTCTCCTCTGTGCAGTTACACTTTTTTCTCCTTGGCATCCATAGTTGAATAGCTCATCTTGCAGTGTTCTCTGGGAAATAATACAACTAGTGCTGTACTTAAAGGTTTGCAAACTGACAGACACAAGCTACCTCTGTGTGCGATGTAAATGGCCAGCACAAAGAAGGATGTGTCCTCTAGTGCTTGCAAACAGCAAAAGCCAGAGCCTGAATCTCCTGCTACTGCTCCCATTGCTACTGCTGGTTTCCAAACCAGCAAGGGTTTGGGAAAGCTCTCTCCTAGGTGATTCCTCCTACTCAGAAATCATCATTATTAGTAATTGTCTCTTAGGGAATTAAATTCTCTCTCAGTTCTTGCCTGAATTAGGTCGTATAAGTCTCTGTTTTCAATGCAAGATTTTTCACATCAGCTTCTGGAAATGTGGTCAATTCTCTTTTTGCTTCTAGCAGTTCCTGGGCAGTCTACATTGCCCTATTCTCAGTTGGTACAAAGCAGCATAGCTCCTTTGGGATGGAACCACATCATGCCATGGAGGATGCCACACCACGGGACAGTGCTTGCTCTGTAAAGTACCATGGAGCCACATGGGCTCTCCGCTGGCTCTACTTTCAACTTTTCTCATTGTGGTACTCATCTGTCTAAGGCTTCTTTACATTGTTGTGTATTTTTTTACTGGCTGTGATATAATGATACATACCATGCCTGAGTTCTTCTTGTGCTGCTGACCACCTTAAAACACATCCTGTTGTGATTTGCATTTGTGTTATCTACCAGTGTTTTAGACTAACAAATGTACTGTGATGGAGTATGTCAGTCCACGTGTTGAAAGCACAAAATTACCACAGCCACTCTGACTGCTGTCAGGAGCTCCCATGCCAAGTCTGAGGTCAGGATTTTTTTTTCTTAAAAAAAATCCCAAACCCAAACCAATTACAGTCCATGGCTCTGCATGATCAATTCACCCATTCCTACTCCTCGGAAGGCACTCACATTACACGAGGCCTGTGCCACTGGAAGTGCACATACTGCAAGGAATGTTGGCATGGGAATCATAAATTACTTTCCATTCCTGGATGACTCAGGAAGTATTAAGTAGTAGTCCAAAGTTACAGAAGTTTTAGTGTATATTAATAAATTAGAGATCTATTGAAAAGATCTGATCTCTCTCTGCTGAGAAAGGAAACAAACACTTCATTTTGGCTATCAAACTGGTGAGTGGTTGTCCCTATTAATAAGAGTTTCCAAGCCAATTACACTTAAGATGCCATCTCAGTCTCTTATTGCTATGGGGTTTCTCCTAGACCGCAAAAGGAGGCAAAAAAGTAGCACATGATGGGACAAAACTGTCAAATTCTCACCTCCTTGACAACCACTATATGTGAAACAAGTTGGCACTGATCTTAAGTCAAACCAGTCTATGGGACTGTTGGAAGAATTTAACAATTTCAATACCTCAGACTATTTTCTGACACACTCTCTGCTGGCATCTGTGCAGCTGCCAAATCTGCAGTGTTCCTGGCTTGGATCTGACCAGGGACATCATTTTCCAACTGGGAAATTACTTCAGATTGTGCAATGTTATCAGGAGATTTAGAAATTTAAAGCTAAGCCTGAAATTAAGCTTATTTTACTGCATGCTTTCCCAGCTTGTGCTGTATCTTCGAAACAAGTTTGTTTAATTCAGGCTTATTTAACTTTTTATGGGGTTTGGGCTGGAAGAAAAAAGGAGATAGTTTATGGAAGCTGGCAGAGTAACAGAGAATAGGAATCCTACACATCGTTTCATCCTTTTTTTATGTGTGTATGAGTTCAAGTGCTTTCAGTACAAGTTCACCCTAATCCTCTAGTTGCCATTTGAGAATGGAGAAGAACATCTTAGTTCACGTGCTAGTTAATGTGCTCCATTTGATCTTTGTATTAGAAAGATGTGATGACTTCTCTTTCTAATAATTTCAAAGAGTCTTTACAGTAAAGTGTCTAAACAGATTTCAGGTTGTAACATTGGGTTTGTGCCCCCAGTACTGGGCTTTTCCCCCCCAAAAGCCTTAATCAGTGAAGTGCAACACCACATCCTCTGCGGCAATGGCTTTTAGACATAAAGGATCTAAAATAGTAAGAAGTCCTTCTGCAATGTTTTCTCTCATTTTAAATTGAAAAATATATAATTACATGAAGTCTTGTTCATCTAAGAGTAGCTGTTTTCACAGCAGTTGCACTTATCACTAAAAACCCAGAAGAGCAGAAAAGATATGGCATTTCTATTTCTTGTAGAGGGCTGAATGAAGAATAATCCCAGCAGGACAGTGTTATACACTGATCTCTTTTTCCAGGAGATTAAGAAACATCTCACCACTTTCTCACTTGGAATAATCTCTAGAATAACTTCTAGGTAATTATTACTCTATCTATTTGATGGAAAATTGTTGTGGAGTCTCTTTCTGAGCTTGTGAAAAACACCACTTTAAAAAGATATTGGGTAAATAATAAAATGTATCTGGCATTGCAAAGTAAACTTTATTTTTTTAACATTAACTTTTTTAGGTTAAAGATTGCACACAGGTTTGCAAAGCCTGGTGCTATTTTTCAGTACTGTTGTGGTTTATTGATGTCTTGCTCATTAAGGGTGAGCAGCATCAGTTGTTAAGGAAAAAACATGGTAGGAGAAGCACTCAGATGTCTGAATTCACACACAGAAATTAAATTCTGCCATTCTCGCTTCCCTTTACATTTTCCAAAAAATATGCCCTTGCTATTTGTAACTCCTCCTTGAATGTAGTATGACCACTACTATCAAACGGGTTAAGCCCAACTGATGACTTTAAGTAGTTGTGCAATATTGTTTAGAACTATCCTTTTTTTCTTCTCAGCCCTTAGCTATTTTTAAGAAGGATCTAGTGGTTTTGGGTACTCCAAGTCAGAAACCTGACAGATACTGTCCACTGCTGGGAGGCACCGAGTTCCCTGGGAAACAGGCTCCCTGCAAGATTCCCAGCTTGGGCACAAAACAAAATGAAAGCTTCAGCAGCGGAAAACCAGCTCCTGGGCAGCAAAAGCCGACATCCTGGTGGGCTGATTGTACCTTGCAAGAACAGCATACATGACTTCGGATCACTTTCCTTCAGTAGCCTTATTCAACCCTGTACGTCTTTTGTGAGCTCTCACAATTCACTGAATTTTCCTAGGGGCCCCTTTGTTACTCCCATTCATCTCTCTTTTTTGTCTTCTCTGACAAATGCTTCTGCTGTACTTCACCAGCCTCCTTTGTGCATAACATTGATTTCAGTGGAAATCCCGTCTCTGAAGATCAGGCTGGTTCACTGCCCTCTTCTCCATTCTCCTACTCTCTAGCTTTCTGCTGCCAGCTTGCTCAATCACTGAACTTTCACCTATGTCTTTGGCAAGTTAATGGTTTCCCTACAGACTCAATAGATGGGCATTTCTTCCTTGCCACGTTCCTTTTCCTTCTTGAGTTTCAGAAATGCACATAACTTTAAGCCACTCTCCAATTACAGCTAAATTATTCCCTAAGGCAATTAAGGTGAAACATTACTTTGAAAGACATTGCTAGTGTTTCGAATTAACAGCAGCATTTGATACAGTTGTCAGTATTTTTCCATTAGCAGTGCTAACCTCCCCATCCTCCCTTCAAACCCATAAAACTGATCTGATTCCCACAGAGCTGATGGGAAGAGTCCAGGTGCAGTTTCTCCCAGTGAAGCTGAAATAAAACATTTGCAAGGACAAGCTGATTCTCAGAACTCTTTGCTTCATTTATTGATCTCTTTCATTCAGTGCGTTACTTCCTCCCCCTTTTAATCCCCTTTAATCAGTGGTAGATCATGTTTCAGCAGGGCTTTAATGGATTCTTGAGGATAGTTGTGGAGCGCTTTACCCTTATGACTTGGCGGCTGTGCAGTCAGTCTACTGGCTTAAAATCCATCTGATTTCCTGGAATTCTTCTGAAGAGAACTGAAAGCCCGACAGTGACAGAATTACACCGCAGCAGGGAAATCTGCTCATAGGCGTGGTATGTGCTACTGGTTACTCATTCTTCTTTCTACATGCCTATCAGTGACAGACCACTATAAGCGGTGAGAGAACAGCAATGCTCATCCACGGGATTTCAAAAAGGCCTCATTATACATGTGTGTGCAGTGTAGTTTCAAGTTTAAAGAGAATGTAGTTACACTGTCCTTTGGCATTCTTTATACAGTCCTGAGCTCTCATTCCATATTGATGGAGGATAAGGAGAAAGCTTTGGGCAACCGAATTCTCTAAGATACAATCAAGATCCATACGATCTGTTGTTGCTTGAGCAACCTTGGCGTCAAGCTAAGCCTTAGCTGGGTGACAATGCCGCCTTTGCTCAACTAATGCATATTTTTTGAGGATAAATTAATGCATGGCTCTTGCATGTTTATTGCTTGTCCTTTTTTTTTCTTTTTTTTTTTCCAGTAGATTTTAAACCAAATTAACATCAACATATTGTTCGATTATAAATGTTTTTAGATTAAACTTTTTGAGATTAATTGATGTACAAGGATATGTAAAACTATTCTTCATTGATCTGCTCTGAACAAGAAGTACAGAAGGATACCTTAAAATGTCCAAGTTGGCTGTTCAAGTACAGTGGCAGCTACGATGCCTGGAATGCTGGACTCAAGAAAACATTCGAGGTTTGAAACAGCTCGGTCTCATAGCATTTCCCTGATAAAATTTGAAAAAAGCACAACACTCTCTGTGCTTTGTATTTATAGATAAAACCCTTAGAAGTATCATAAGCATTCTGTACGTGGCAAACAGCTATCCTAAAACAAGAGAGCTAGTGTAAGGATGGCTCTGGTTTGCACTCTGAAGGGAAGATGGTGTTTCCCTGAGTCTCACATCTATCTATGCCAGCACAGCTGGCACCTGGCATGTCTCATAGACTTGTTCCTGTTCCTGTCACAATACTTCCTTAACAGCAAGTGATGTGGCAGGCAAGAAGGACCCTTTAAAACAGAATTTAATAAAACATGTTGAGAGGATAATGTTTTGAGCTAAGGCTACACATTTTGGTAATTTTTCGGCCAAGTTTGTACACCTGAGTCAACAGCACCCAAATCATTCAGAAAACATGACACTTTTCTCCAGGTCCTTTCTTCATATTGTAATAGATCTTTCTGTGGCTAACAGTATTTTTGCACACAGATGCCAAACTTAGTTGTGAAGCACATCACTACCACGCTCACAAGGCAAAAACAACGCAATATATGGCTCTTCCATTTAAAGGGCCTTTTGTTATGCCCAGAAGTCCATCAAGTGACCTCATAGCTCAGTTCCCAAGCTGTGGACAAAAGTCCATAAGAATTTACACAAACAGACCAAGGCACAGAACAAAGAACTCATAATAAACTGGAAAATGAAAAGAACATATTGTCTTTCTCAAGAAATACGGCAATTGTCATGTGCAGAGCCAAGACCACTCCGAGAGAAACCATTCTCTGCAGATGTGTTTGTGATTTATTCTGTAGAAATTAGTCTCCACATCACAAATATTTTTTTCCTATCAGTAAACATCAAAGAAAATGGAAAAATGGCTGTGGACAGCAAAATAACTGCTATGCATGGCTGCAGAACCTCTCACTGCCCAAACAACATGCAGACCCTGCACTCCAGGACAAATGAGTCCTTCTGCCTTTCTTTGGGGTTCATAAGTGCAGGTAACAAGCACACAAAAGGCATGAGTACTCATGCCAGTCTGCTGTTCCATTTGGAGTCTGTTGTCTGTCCTGTCTGCACTAACAGCTCTCAGCTGTGAAATGCTGCTGAACTGCACTGAGGGCCTTATTCACACCTGGTGAAGGACATACAATTCTACTGCAAATTGTTCTAAAAGCATTGCTAGAGATGGAAATTAAATAAAACTGTGAGATTTGAGTACTAGACAATCTATTCAAGGCTACATGAGCTCTAAGAGAAATCCTGCTTAATGTTAAAACTAAAATTTAATAGGTAATACTTCCAGTTATCTCTGTTTTATTTTTTCCAAATATCCAAATAATAGCTTATGACCCTGCTTTAAGCAGGAGGTTTCTGTTCAGAGACCTCCTGAAGTCCCCTCCAGCTTCAACCCTCCTGTGATCCTATAGCTAACAATTCCACGAGAATTGAGAGTTCTTAAATCCAGCTGTCTATTAGAGTAAGCCTTATGTCTACTTTAAAAGCATCCAGGTCTGTCTGTCCTGCTTTGAAGTGCACAAGTGAATGCTCAGAAGTAGGCTTCACCAATAACAGTTACTGAAATAAAAAGGCAATGGAAGAGGTAGCATTTGCTGCATTTGAAGCTGCTACAGAAGATGACCCTAAACACTCAGATCTTTCAGCCTTTTCCACAGAATGCCCACATGCCTGCCTGGTGGCCATACAGAATTCCTCTCCTCACCACTTTCCAATTTAATTCCCGAGACTTTACATAAGCCTTGCAAATTGCACTGCCTGCACAGCACAATGGCTTTTGGCAGACCTAGAACTATGGGCAAGCTGTGTTTTTGCCCCTAAGAGAAAGAGAAGCAGAAGAGGAAAAAATAAAATAAGAAAGAAGAAATACTCCATCTTCAAGAGTCTGATGTGTTTCTGAATCTTATGCCTAGATTTTAGATTAGAAACCAACTCAAATTTCAAAGCTAGAAAACATCATGGCATGTAAGCTATTGATTCAAGAACAGCCCGCACCTCCTTGCCAAAGCTTTTACTGTCTCATTCAGCATCATTCTACTACAAACATAAAAAAAAATATGGGGCTTTGAGCAACCTGATCTAGTTGCAGATGTCCCTGCTCATTGCAGGGGGTTTGGATTAGATGACTTCTAAAGGTGCCTTCCAACCCAAACCATTCTATGAAATACATTTCTCCCAAAGCCCTGAGCTCCAACTATTAAAAGAAGAACATATCCCCTGAAAGATCACCTCCTTTCTGGTTACAAAGCAGATCTAACAGGACTCTTTCTTCTAGTTCAGAGCACCTGAAGGAGCCCAGCAAGCTGACCTTCAGCTCTTCATGATTGCACTTGTGAGCTGGGGTTCTTCTCGTCAGGTATCCTGTCAGACTCTCCCAGAGAGGGTACCCAAATCAATAGGGCTGCAGTTCACCAGTTGATCACCCCAGCCCACATTGGTTTAACTCTATCAACTAGTTGGATCTGGTTAATATTAGACACTAATAAAATTCATCTGTTTTGGAAATAAAGGTGAGCCAACAGTTATATCTGCCATCAGTAAAATAATTTTTAAAAAGGCTAGAAGATGCCTGAGAATGATTAATGCTGGGGCCAAACTAACCAGAAAACAAATACTTCTCAAAGCTACCATCAAGAAGAAGAGATTGGAGCCAACAGTTTGATGCACAATGATGTAGAAATAACTGACTGAGAAACATAATGCTGGAATCCATTTTATCCAATAGTGCAAACAATAAAAATCACAAGCCAAAGTCTACCCTGAATGTACACATGGGACTCCCATTGATTTCAGTCCTAGCCACACACAGGCATGTGAGGGTGGATTTTGGAACCCCAGGTCTTTAATCCACTACCTCTACGAAGCTCGGTTGTTATGTGCACTAAGGTTGACAGTCACATAACTAATTGAGATCAGAATTTGGCCCGTTTATTCTAAATGCCGTGTCTGAAGAGGGTTTTCTCCTACTAAAGAAACTGAACTTTTTAGGGTTATGCAAAGTCACAAGTGGCATATTGTAAAAAACTTCCAGTCTACAATAAAAAATACACCCTGGAAAACTACTTAAATGAACAGAATCCATCTTCCAGAGTCAGGAAATGATTCACTGCAGAAAGAGAGTAAGGAATGGCTCCTTCCGTTTCTTTAACTCTGGACTGGACTGATGTTTCTGCTAGTTTTCTGACTTTTAAGTCCATTAGTACCCTTCTATCCAATTTGTACTGTCTATGAAAACATCTGACCCTTTACTCAAACATAATATTACTGCATCTGTTTCTCCCCTCTGCTTTGGCTAGCAACACAAGGAGGACAGATAAATAACCAACGATGTCAGAAACATACATCATAAATCATTGGGAAATTGAGGTAATTTGAATAGTCTCGCTGAGTTCTGATACGCATTAACTACGTGTGCAGCTTTAGGAAAGGCTGTGTGCAATTGTAAGTCATTAACCTGAGGTGCATCCCACATCCCACAGTGTGCTCTGCAGAGCCTGACCCAGTGCTGCTGACCTTAGCGGAGTGTTCTCCAGAGATCATGGCTCATGTACTGAATGCTTAAATCCACCTGGAAAATCAAGCAGATTATGTTTTTCTTAAGAATTCTATGCCAGCATTCAGAAAACATAAATTATCACAAAAATTATTAGCAAAACAAACAGAGGATTTCCAGGGGACCACAGAAATGTTCGTGTTTGCACAAGTTCTGTGTTTGCTTAGGGTCACTGGGAAATTCTAGCCTTTATGGGATGAACTTTCCAAAGGCATAAGGAGCCACTAGGACATGAATTGCAATTGAAAGCTGATGGAAATGAGGTGTTAAACCTCCAGTTCTGCTCTCAAGAATTTTCCTGAGGATTTAGCAACACTATCACTCTTAATTTTGAGGACACCCAAATTACTGCCTGTGCTGGCCATAGGTGCAGTTTCCTTGGGGTTCAGCTGCCAGGGTCAGGGTCAATGGTGGGGGGAGGAGGGGGGGGTAGGGGGCTGTTCAAACCTGTGGTGGCCATGGAGGACTCTCAGCAGGGCTGCATGGAGGTAACGTTCAGCCAAGCCAGATACTTAGACCCTGCCAGAGCTACCACCATGCAACTCTGTAGGAGTGTCCCAGAGGAATATACCACTATAACCTTTAAAAGGTTTAAAGACAGGCCATGTGGAGGCTCCTTAAGGCAAAGCACCTGACCTCTGAGAATATCTAGCCAGATCACAGCTGAGCCCCATTCTTGCATCCTACATATTGGCCATGAGGCTGCTCATGGACTTCAAGAAAATCCTACTGGGGTTGTGAGAAGCTTTGCATTTATTTTGGCACAGTGGCATTTTAAAAAAGGGGCCAGTTTACTGTTCTGAGCAGGTTTGGATTTATGTGCAGAGAAAGAACATCTCCAGTGCAATAGGATACCATCCACTAACCAACACAAGATCAGTTCCCACCAGCAGCTTGGGAGGAGGCTTTTCCCAACAAACAACTTACCTGCAATGGGCATCTGCTTCACTTTTCTTCAAGATTCAGATGCACTTATTGTACCATAATAATCGTGAGTATATACATATTTTTGGTCAAATATAGGCACTTGGTTCAAAGCATTTGGTCTCACTGAGAATGAGAACTCACTGTTGAAGCTGTAGCCAATAGTCTTGGGAAACTCTGATAGATGTGTGGAAGGAAATTGATTACAAATTCATCAACACATTTTGCTGTTACCCATTATGGTATTTCTCTGTCTTCTTTAAAGAGAAAGGGAAAACTGATTTTACAATGAGCATCTGTTTATGAAAGAAGAAAACACACCTTGATATATGACAGTTCAGCTCTTGGGCCAGAAATGTTAAAAGTTACAAATAGGAAAAAAAGTTACCTTTAATTGAATAATCAATGTTTGTAAAAATAAGGATATGTACATATTGTTCTTTCGGTCTCTGTGTCCTGCACTGGGTTACAAGTGGAGTGTCTGCTTAGATGACCACATTAAACTTTTTGGGTTTAAGCACCAGGAAGCCAAAAGACATTGAAATGTAAAAGTAAAACAAAGTTAAATATAACTCAGATCCTCATTCATTTCATCCATACATCCATGTCCATGCAGAGTCACTAGGTTCACAGTGGCACTCACCTGGTACTGATGAAACCTGAAACAAACCTGAGTGAGGGAACAGTCTCCTCTTGCAAACCACATATTTCCATCATTTGGTACTGTTTGTACTCCCAACCAAGCCTGCAGAAAATACACAGAGCACAGCACTTCCTTTGCTGAAGGCCTGTACAAATGTTTCTGATAAATTTATCTCATACTCCTCCGTGTAATGGATGGTTCAAGTGCCTTGGTGAGGCCTCTGAAAGGACTGACTGTCATCGGTTGATACCCCAGGCCTGTGTGCAGACACAGTTGCCACAAAAGAGGCAAAAAGCTAAAATAAACACCACAATATCTGATGAAAGATGGCTGTCTCTTATCGGAGCCATTAAAATTCCAGTCTTGAAGGGAGAGTAGGCCAGATTGTCCCCCGGAATTTGCAGTCATCATTCAGAAGAGTGTGGTGTTCAATAAAACAGTAAATAGTCAGGGAAGTGCCAAATACATTTTTTTATTACAGTGCTGTATGGCTGACTATTCTCTAATTGATGCTGTATGACAACATTTTGCTGATAAGAGCACTTGTGAGAGCTGAGTTAGCTTGGTTGGGTGGGTTTGCTTCTGCTTCCTGGGAGAGTGATTTTGGATGAAAAACCAGACTTGCCTTGTTTGAATTACCTGAGTAAACCCAGCCTTGTAAACAGACTTATGTGAGGCCTTTCTGCAGAGGTGAATATCACTCCCGTAAATCACAAAAAGCTGCAGGATATATATTCCTGGCTCTGACATAAGCTAGAAGAAAAGAGGAAATTCACAGGTGGCACTTTAAACCTCTGCTGTTGTCATTTTGCCCTTTAAAAACTCATTGTACAAATGAGAAGCCAGCTCTCTAATTATGTAAGTAGATTGCAGTGAGACAAGAGGCATTCAGCTTTTTATTTCTTTGATACTGCAAAACTTTTCTCCAGAAATACCCAAGCTAAACTTGACTCAGTCATATCAATTAAAGGGAAAACTTGGTCCTTGCTTTGATTTTTACTTTGCAGACACTGGCTAACATAATTTTTATACAGTAGGACCTTCAACATTACTGTTGAAGCCTGTGGAACAGAGCCTGTGGAAAGGCTCTGTTCTTTGGATGCTTAGAGAGAGAGAGACCCTGTTTTCAGTTCACTCCAGGAAAGGTGTTAAAAATCTTCCAAATGCACTTTTGAAATAATCAGGCTTTGAGAAAAGAGATTCAAGTGGCCCTGAATGCTGGTGAGTGTTAAAACCATACTTCTAAAGCCTTTAAAGATAACTTTCATCCCCCTAAATCTGTCACCTGCACTGTTGTATTAGTATCCACTCTTTCCCTGTTTTCTTCCTGCCAACCTTGCTTATGACTGGACTCAGTTCACTTGGAGCTTCTAACCCATTACCATGCATGGACTGTTAAAATCATCTTTCTAGCCTGATCAGCCTTCATATCTTTGTAATGTTGACACCACAAATGGTTAACATTATTCCTACACTTGTCACAGGGAGCACTGAGACAGAAGGAGGATTTAAGGTGTATACTGGCCCAGTCTTAACTCTCTGAGAAATGATGAATTCACCTGACAGTACCCTGATTATAGGACTTCATTGCCTACTTCACATGTGAAGATTTAAGTGGTAACTGCGGTTCATGTGACTTAAGTACAAAAACTGGGACCTGCCACTAATGGCAAATGTTATTGATACCAAGATTGGTAGAATTAAAAATGCAATCCACAAGTCTTCCTTACTATGCAGACCTTCCAGAAGACAGCTTTTCCTTATGGGTAGCATTTCTGAAAAGTGGGAGATATTCTACAAATACATTCTTTTGCTGTACTGGAAGCAGGTGCCATCAATTTGGCAACACTGACTTCCTTTGCTGCATAATGAGAGAACGTGTATTTTGGAAAAGATCTTGCTGAGTCATTTGGCATCCAGATTGTCAGAACACAGTCAACAAATTAAGAAACAATAATAATAAGAAAACTTTCCCACCTATGCACTAAGAAAGCTAAATCAAAATCCTGTGAAGGTTTGCCAACACTTCTTGCAGATTTCTGTTATCCTACTAATATACAGCATCTTACCAAAAAATCAGCTATCCCTCTCTCTGCTTAAATGAACTTAGAAATTTCCTTCCATAAATTACATCAATAATTTATTTCATTCCACTGTTCACCAGTAGTTCTCCAACTTTCAATATCAGGGCCAGCATTAGTTTAGGTCCAAGGGAGCACCAACACTGAACTTTCATATGGTTTCTGTTTATTGGAGAGCCAGAAGAAACGTTACATAATATGTCAAGATGTTAAGAAGGAGATGGCCACAGACATAACAGATCTGATGAACGCTGTCTGTAAATGCATTGGGTTAAACAGAAAATTAATGTCCCAAATAGCACTAACTGCAACACTTGCTACTTGCAGTGGAAGAGGGAAAGGCTTTCCTGCATCAACTCTGTACTTCATAAGACAGGAGAGGAAATCAGAAGACAGGTTTGGCCTAGGTTGAGAACAGTATGTCCCTACTGTACAGATACCACTCATACATAGGTGATGTCACCACTTCCAAATCTGATTTGAATTGCTCTAGGTGGATGATGACCATAATCTCTATGAGCTAGCAGCTAATTCAAACCAGCGGAATATGCATTTAGAGAGAGGCAAGACAATTACATAGTACAAAGATTCTTGCAGGGCATAACAGAGTTTATGAGCAGCTGGTAGATGATAGCTTTTTTAAACAAACACTGTCTAAGTGCACAATCCATATTGCACACAGCTCTTTGAATCTCAGTGGCTGCTGTTTTATTTTCCCTGCTGGTTGTAGCCAGAGGCTCAGAAAGATGGCAATGAATTGACTGCTGGTTGCAGTTAGAGAAGGCCAGTCAGATGGTATCTCCATTAGTAGGTGACCTCTCTAGCTACTAGGTTTGCTTTAAACATCTCGGCAGGGAATGTGACAGCCCCCAGAACATTATCAGGACTCAGAGAGGTGGCAGGAAGAAGTCCAGAGGGATTTTTCTATATAAATTACTTTCTAATTCTAAGCATTCTTCATCTAAAGGATTGTGGTTATGAGCTGCAGTGTGATTCTTGCTCTTAGAATTTGCTGTATTACTCCTTTGCCTTAAGTAATATAGACTAGTCCAGAATCACAAGTAACTTCTTGCCAACTTTTTGCACGTTTATTTTGGATGAATTTCAAAATTATTGCTATTACCCTGAATGGGTGTCGTTTCACTGGTGAGCTGGTTGCTCATTTTAAGACAGGTAGATCTCTCCTTTGCCGGACTGTGCCACTGTTGAACTAGAACTCTGAACCCCTACTACCTGTTGACTGTGGACAGCCAATCTCCTTCTGGGATTCAGGACAGTCAGTTCTGTACAGAAGAGCTCCCCAGACACAGTATGATGTTGTCAACAACTACAGAAGCTATTTCAGGTGTGAGAAGAAGTAAAGGGAGTTCAACAAATGCACTAATTGACGAGGAGGACCTTGTCCAGATCAATATCTGGCAGCAATATGCAAATAGTACCTCATGTTCTCACTTGCTATGAGGGCTCAAAGTTCAGCCTGATCAAACCAACAGGACTTCAGGGGATTTTTTTTCCATCTGTGAAGTGTCACCATTTTCTTATAAACCCTGTAAATAACCTTTACTTTGATATCTCCCATTTGGACATCATTCATGTGAGTCAGAGGAATCCATCAGAAGCACAGCTGGACAGCTAGGCTTCTTACTGGAGTCCTTATTTGGATGGATGAGCGCTAAGTGCCTGAAACCCAGCCATCTCTATAGGTGTCAACATCAGCTCGTAACACAAAAGAGTTGAGTCCCATGGTGGGAACAAATTCTGCCCTCAGACAGGACCCAAGGTGACAGGGTGTCCACTCTAAGACCTATGCCCCTCCCAAGAAGTAGAGGCAACAGGAACAACAAGAAGGAAATGAGAGAGAAAAGGAGAAAACAAAAGCCTTATTAGAAAAAATGCCACATTAAAATAAAGGCAATCCCACACTATTCCAGCTGTACGAAACTTGGGCCCTTAAGTTTTTTTCCAAGTCAAGATATTAATAGCAGAGGCCAGCATTTTTGACGCAATTCTTTTTATGTAGAACAATATAGAGTGTCTGCTCTCATAAACACAGTAGGACGCGAACAACCAGAGGCAACTTCTTCTTTCCCAGCAGCAGATCTTTCCCAGCCAACCCTCCGGCCTTTCAGGCTTCTCCCAGGACAGGCATCCGCACAGCTTGGCTGTGCTGCAGCTCCCCTTCACTGCCTGTTTCCCACGTGCTGTTTCCCTCCTTCCCCACCTGAACTGTCTCTTATCCACCTACACATATTCCTTTCTCAAAATAATACCCAGACAAAGCTCGCCTTCCCACAATATTCAAATTCCTGAGCTGCCTTTGTTTTGGGTGGAAACATGTGTTTAGCAGTCTATTGCCATATCTTAAATGGATATGCAAGACACAATCCAGTTTACAGTACACCAGTGTGCTGAAATGCTACATTCAGACCTTTTCCCTGAGCTGTCTTATTAAACATCAGCTATCATATGTTTAGAGAATACTAGAGCTAAGTGTTGATTAATACCTATGTATTAGGTGCAATTAATACCTGTGAAGTCTACCAATATTGACTGTCTTGTCTCTTTGAATTTGAAATCCACACAGCCAACAGTTGTATTTGTAGAAATACTGTTAGGGTTTTGCAAACGTGGTAAATAGAGAAAAAAGCAGAAGCACCACATGAGAAAGAGCAAGTGGAAAAAGCCTGTGAATCGGTACTGCACACATCCTCTGCCACATGGCAAATGACTTCCTCTTCACCACCTCCTCCCAGGTAACAAAGTGGCTCAGCACACAGCCAGGGCAAAATCCTCTGCACCTTAGGGCAGAAAATTAGTATAAAACTCCACTCTCCCTTCTTTATGTCTATTGGGCATGTGAGGCAGTGGTCCTGCATGCCACTGAAAGGTAAACATGAACCACATGAAGTTGCAGCAGTTCCCACCTATGTCTGAACACTCATAAGAGGGTAAGGTTTTATAGCTTAAGTGCTTGCTGCTTTGGCTCCACAGCTGATGAGATCTGTGGTGGCAGTGGAATTGAGCCCTGTTATTCTTACGCATTTTCTTCTGCCCTGTATAGGCCACCCACCACCTACAGATGTCCCATGAAGACAAGTCACATAGCTTTAAAAAAAAGCAGGAGGAGATGAAAGAGGTAATATTAAAGCAGGCTGCAAAGTGCACTGGTAAAGTTCCTTATCATACAAGTAGGAGTGTCATGGGTTATTTACTTGGCGCCTGTGACTTCAATGCCCCTGGGGAATCCCGCTAAATGTTATCATCCTGCAGCAGAGTTTCTCCTCAGAGCCTCATAAAAAAGGCCGGGAAGTTACTTGCATTCCAGGGCCAGCAAATGTTAGAATACAACAGAACACGGATGCCCTGGCTGAAGGGTATTGGGAATGGGACATTAGCAGAGATCTGGATCCTGTCTGCACAAATCTTCACAGATGGCAACTTTTATCCATTAGAGGACAGCAAAAGCAGTACAGGCATACAAGCTAGGCTAAAAGACAGAAGCAAAAAAAATATTTTTGTCACTTGATCAGTGTCAGTGCCAAAGAACATGGCTAGACAAGCTTACTTGATCAATTTTTTGAGTGATCTGCCATGAAGCCCAAAACCACTTCCTATAGAAGCTTGGATCTGAGGCATTCAGGTACAAGACACTTCTTCATGCTGGGTCAGCCACCGTGGCCCTACTGCATAACTCCTTTCAAGAAGCAGTAGCATCCACAGGCAGCCTATGAAAGCAGCCTCAGGAGTCTGGGAGGAGTCATATTTATTCTGTGAGATATTTGAAACACTATATTCCTCTGAAAAGAGGTTGGAAAATGCAGCCAAGAAGCAGAAAGAAAGGATGAGGATCATTTTTTCTTTAAGACATCTGTATCTGTCAAGCTTGGCTGAACATTAAGGCTTTGGAGAGGTAAGAGTTTTGAAGTAACAATGAGAGCCATTATAGACTTCTAATACCAATATTTTTAATAACTCGTCTTGGATATATAGTGTAAGAGAAATGACAGGACTGTTAGAAGAAACTGGCTTGGTTGCAGCATACTTCAAAGAGCATGAAAACAGCTTGGATTTACACATACATCTCTCTAATTCACTTGAGTACTGGAGTTGAGCCCCATTCTGCTAAAATATTACTTCACTGCTCAGGAGCAGAATCTGTATTACATTTTGGAGCTATAAAAAGTAGCTAGGACTCAAGTATTGAGAAAGCACCTCCTTATGAGCACAAGCAAAGGGGAAGAAGAAGTGATTTTATCAAGCCAAAGACTGGGGATGTAAATCTGCAGTGAAAGGGAAAATGGAAAAAATAAGTTTTGTCTGAAAACAGGTCTCATTCCAACATAACCAATCCCATTCTGACCCACCATCAAAAAGTGGTTTAATGAACCACAGCTGAAGTGGGAAGCAGAATTGTTCAGGTTTAAGGACATGTTGTCTCTACTTCATGAGGTGCATGGAATTCATTGTTTCAAGGGAAACCCCTTCCCTCAGACTACCTGCTCCCAGCCCATTGCAACTCATGCTGATGAGACTAACCAGTTATGTGCAGATTACAAAATGTTGGTTGGTGTTGCACTGAACTAAGTTACAGGGCTCTTCTCCTACCTTTACAAGGATATAGCTACATATAGATCTATGCAGATTCCAAAAGTATCTATAAATACATAGATGCATCAGACTTCATTTCGTATCACCCACTCTTCTCTTTTTGGTAACCTCAGGGGAGAGCCAAAGAAATATATCCTGAAAGCTTAATTTCTATTCTGGCAAATCATCCTTTTGTGCTAAAGAGGATGCATTTAGTTCTGGGGAAATCCCTCCTGATTCTGCTGTGACAAAGCAAAGCAGTAGCCTCAGATTCCGGGGCTCTTTGCAGCATGGTACCTTTTGGGCAGATGTTGTGGATGTGAGAGACACAGCTCTTGATCAGCTTGGACTTCTTTGGCCTCCCAGCCTATGGTAGCTTGAGCAAAGGGGGAAAAACACAACCGCTGCTGGAACAAAATGTCCTTGTAAAAACAACAGATCTTTCTAACTTTAAGCATTTGCTAATTAAGGCTATGTCTAGGAAACAAGACCTGTTCTTTCTGATCTCCATAGAAACGCTAAGTCATGCCTCCTTCCTAACCCATGCACAGATCCTTGCAAGCATGTCAGCATGGAGCAGCAAGACTTACTGGCTGGCTCAGCCTTTTTAGCCAGCACAGTGTTTGCCTGAAGTATGCAGAGAGAATTTAAAGAAAAAAAAGAAGTGTTTGTTCTCTTATTTATAGGCACAGTTAACAAGAAATTCAAGTGAACCTTCTACCTTTCCTGTTTATCATGCATTACAATGGGAAACCTGGGACGCTGAGACCTGTCTGCAAATTCCTGGAAATCCACAGACATTCGCATACATGCCCATAAATTTGACTAAAACTAGGACTAAAAGTTATGATCATGAAAATACTCTTTATAGCAGATGTTGGTCTTTTTTTGTTGGAAAACTGAGTTATTTAATTATTTTTCAGATTGAGATTTTGCCTCAGAGAGTCCAGTTACAAGGTAACTTGAAATCCTAAATGACATTTGAGGTCTTGCTTGCAGTTTGATGACTGGAAATCTGATGACAGCCTAAAACAACCATAAAGGTCACTTCACCACCTTCCTCTGGTGCAATCCAGGAGTACCTGGGACCTCCCCACCCCTTGTCCTTGCAGCTGCTTGACAGTGTGCCAGCTGCTTGCAGGCAAGCTTCTGGCAATCTGGATGCACATGGCAGGATAGGAAGCTGCTGGGTTTGCTTGCTTCTGTTAGTGAGCCTTCTCTGGAGAATGCTTTCTTGCAGTGCATGGGCCCCGTGAGGAGGCCTGCTGTTGGGACACACAGCTAACCTGGCCTTGGGGAGACCTTCAGGTGTCATGCACATTTACCAGTAGGTCCTCTCCTCACAGTCAAAGGTATACCATGGTGTTCAGAATAGCCAATAATGCTGGCATTGTACGTTGGATCTCCCTGGCTTACCTGCGCCATGAACTGTGGGACCCTACATGTTTAACAACATCAGCAGTGACTCTTGCATGTAGCTCTAGAAGCCATGCTGTGATCACCAGAGGTGATAACGAAGTCTGCTGCCAGACAAGGCAGCTCATTTGCCTTGAGCTCTAATGCAGAGGAGATCTGCATATACCAGTGATTGTCATTCTGCTGCCAGTGTGTTCAGGATTTTTTTTCCTTCGATGCATGTTATTGGAAAAGACTTTGTGTGCCCTCATTCTGAGTTGATTTCATTCATTCCTTACCTCTTTTTCCCTTATTAATGAGGGGAATGGCTTTTTGGTTGGCCTGTCTCACAGTAGCAGTTTACTTAGCATCTGGGAGAAATCCTAAAGAAAAAAGAAAAAACATCCGCTCCAGGAAGCAAGACTTGTGTAACAAGTATGGGTTCCATATCTTCTCCCTGACTAGCATTTCAAATCCATCTTAGTAACAAAGCAACTGAAGTCTATTTGCATTTTATAAAAACAAAATGTGAAATCCTAGCCTAATGCTTTGAAATTGAATATAACAGCTCACAAATTCCATGTGTCATGCTAATCTGAAGGCTCTGCCTACCATAAACATTTCTGAATCTAAACTGCATTTAATGCTGCCTCTGCCACACTTCAGTGGAGGGAGAGAGAGAGAAAAAGCCCTCTCTGCAGTACTGAAAGTAATTATCCCTAGAATAATCAGCCCTATATAATCAATTGTAATTGTAAAAATGTTTTTAAAAGAAAAAGGATAGAGTTTGTGACATCAACAATAGGATTATCTGGACATCAGATTCTTAAATTCTATTGTCTAGTTAAATTAATCAATTCCCTCCATCTTTCCAATGACAGATTTAGCCAATTAACATGACCAGCAAACTTTATGATGTGTAGATTAGGATTTCAAAATCGATTAAACAATGTTTAGGAGGTAAGTGCAATCAGGCCACATCACAGTCCTGATGGTATTTGTAATTAACTTGGACCTTCAGCCTGAAAGACCAAAGACCAGATGCTCAGCAAAGCTGACAGTAAGATAATTAAATTATATCACATGATGCTAGCTCCTGCTTGGGCTTAATCCAGAATCCCAGCCTTATGCTAGAAGAATTACTTTAATTATACACTGTGAAAGGGGAACACGTCTCTCCCTGGCTGTAGGTAAATCATGATATGCAGCCTTAAGCCCTGAATCAACAAAATTCATATGTAGCAGAGAGTAAGAGCATCAGAGCTGAGTCAGGCCAGAAGCTCATTTCATCCTCTGTGGTCCCTCTGAGAGCACTCAGTAGCAGACACTCGGAGACATCCTTGCCAGATGGTTTCAGTGGGACTTAAATTTTAGGACAGGCCAGGGGCCTAAATGCCAAGGAATTGAAAGTCCAGGGTGCATGGGCCAAGACAAATACCAACAGTGAGACTTCTGCTGCTTTGCCCTTTACCATATCCTCCAGGGAATTAAAATTAATCTTAATTAATAAGATTATGATATTATCTTAAAAGGCTGTGAAGCTGTAGGACTGGGTAACTCTGAGGAGACTAGAAAACTTTATGTATGAGGATAAAGCCCCAAACAATGTGAAAACATGGTCACCTATTTCCACATACAACAGAGAAGTTAGTAGTGATCTGTGATGTTTTAATGGATACTTAACAAGCTAGGTGCTTGGCCCTAAAGGATAGAGACTGCTGTGTAGTTGCACTTGATTTTTTTTTTAGGAGGCAATCAGCATTTTTTCTTTCTCCCACAAAAGCTGTTGAGATCTCCAGCTTAAGCACCAAAGAAAGGAGAAGCTGAGAAAAGTGCAGAAAAGAACAGAAAAGTGTGTATAACACATCTGCAAAACAAAACAAAAAATCGTATTTTTCACTTGATTATATTAATGTATCTGTTTACAAAGTTTAGGATTCATCTTGTTCAGCTTTGTTTATCTAAGAATTACCTAAGTTTCCCTCATAAGCAGGAGAGAAAAATAGGTACCCCCAGGGGGCAACATATCCCAGCTGTCTTTGGTGGCTGTACTCGAATGGGGTGCCTCATCTTCCGGAGATGGTTATTTCAGTCTAGAGAGAGTTTTTAAAGGATGAGCTTAGACTGGGATGACCAGTTTTTAACTGGTGGGACAAACTCCACCCAAAGAGACCAAAAATGTGAGGATTTTTCCCAAAGAACCAGTCAGTGATAAAAGCGAGTAGGAAACTGAGGAGAACAAGAGCCTTGCTCTAAGAGTTATAGCTCGTTTACTTTTATCCTCCCATTCATTTGCTTGTTTGCAGGATTTGGCTGCTAGGTACTAAGACACAGCCTGGATCCTTACTCTGTGTTGGCTAAGCAAGCTTTTGAGGCGAATGGGAATTTTTCGGAATAAGGGTAGAGATAATACTAAGAATGCACATCTGGATTTCTTCCTGTGAGAAAAATAGGAATGAACAATCTTACTTATCCTTTGCTACAACAGATGAATGTCATCACCCACTAAAACCTACCTACAACAGGATGAGTAAAAAGAATCCAGTCTTTGAGCCAAGCTTGGACAACTTTGTTCCTGGAAGTAAAAGTGGCTTCTTTTAAGATTAATGGTGCATTCTGCACACTTCAGCTTAACATGGGAAATGGGAAAAAGGTTTTTGGAAAACAGCATCAGCCTTGGGCAGTATGTGCATTTGGAAGGCTCTGTAACATGTGCCTTTGCTGAGACCTTGCTTTCTTCTTGTCTTATTTACTCAGAGCAGCTTAACACTTTATTTTTCTTTTTATCCCAGTTCATTCTCACTTCTGCTTTTCCCTGCTGCATTCTTGCAGTTTGTTTTGTTGGAGGTCAGATGAGAAGATCATGATCCTTCCAGCCATGAAACTGCTTGATGTCTATTCATTGTACCTTCCTTTTCTTTTTCGTTCCTTCTCATGATTTCATCTCACATGTGCCTTTAGCCTCCAAAGCTTGTTCTGCACCATGACATCCCCACCCACCTATCCTCAATCCACACTCCCTATCATGTTGATTTATTTTAAATACATAATGGTGATGCAAGCTTCTCTTCAGCTCTTTAGTAGAAAATTCCCTTTGGATATCCATTCTTGAAAACTATTTGTTTCATGATAGCTGGAATCCACCTCTGGCCTCTACAAAGATGGGCCTACTCCTATGCAATAAAACTGGTATTTCAAAGCCTTAGTGTAACTTCAGTGATTTCACAGAATCACAGCAGGGAGGAATTCTGATCCATTGGTTTATGTTACTCCAGAGCACAGCTTGGTGTAATTTGTTTATTGGTTTCAAACCTTTTATGTAATTTTTGAACCTGTGCTTTATGTATTTATCCTGAAAGACTTTGCTCTACCCCCCTCTGACTGTCTAGAAAAGCTTTGTTTCAAAGGCAGAGCTACTAATTAGTGCCATTTTCATGGGAAAAAGTCTTTCTAGAGTAATTCAATTGTATTATTCTGATTTGAATAAGTTACTCAGCTGAAGGCAATCAAATTTGTTTCTGGTCAGTCCTCTGTGTTAGTAAGTAGTATGGATGCATGCGACAGAAAGGTTGGTCTATTCTTTCTAAAGGTACTCACTGTCAACTACTCTCCTTTTCTTGAACAGCTGATTTTCAAAGTGACTGCCCACAGTAGCAAGGGCCTGATGGTGAGCTCAAAGTAGCTTATTACCTATATTCTCAGGTATTTCTGTTGTGGAATACTCCTTTGTGTGACCACAGAACTACTACTGTATTACACTGAACTCCCAATTAGAAGTAAATACGCACTTAAGAGTAATTTCTTTCTCATACCTGCTGGTCTGAGTTATTATGCCTTCAAACATTAAGACTTACATACATAGTTTTGCTGTTGCCATTTTAAAGTGGTGGTTAAAATGAAGTAAGTGAGATGTAGAATAGTATCTTTAAAGCTGTTATCGATCAGCAAGGATTAAGATGGATGTTTAATCTTAGAGATCCAGCTACACTCAGCAGATATGCATGGACTGACTCTGATAAGCAGCCAGTGACTAACCCAGGATATCCTTGTGATATGACAGCATCATCATTGTTGAGGATGGAAGGATCCTACCTGCCGTGCTCTGCTCAGTCTGCTATGTGGTAAAGACCTAATACAAGTAAGCCTTTGCAGCAGATCCAAAGCAGAAGGTTGGTGGCTCACAGTTTGGACAGAAAGCATAGAAAATACAGAAGTTTAGCAGAGCAATGCTTATAGAACTGCCCAAGGGTGGTGTTGCTCAGTGATATTAAAGGAAAGGGCATTTTGCTGCACTTTCTGAATTGGTATGAACTTAACCCCAGGGTCACAGAGTCATAGAAAGTTAGGGGTTGGAAGGGACCTCTGGAGATCATCAAGTCCAACCCCCTTGCCAGAGCAGGACCATAGAATCTAGGGCAGGTTACATAGGAATGCATCCAGACGGGTCTTGAAAGTCTCCAGAGAAGGAGACTCCACAACCTCTCTGGGGAGCCTACTCCAGTGCTCTGTTACCCTCACAGTAAAGAAGTTCCTCCTCCTGTTGAGGTAGAACTTCCAGTGCTCTAGCTTGCATCCATTACCCCTTGTCCTATTGCAGGGCACATGTTAAAAGAGGTTGCCCCTTTCTTCTTGACACCCAGCCCTCATCTATTGATACACATTAGTTAGATCCCCTCTCAGTCTTCTCTTCTCCAGACTAAAAAGCCCCAGGTCTCTCAACCTTTCCTCATAAGGCAGATGTTCCAGTCCCTTAATCATCCTTGTATCATTGCCTACCGTAGCTGGGAGAGGGGCTGCTGGGTGCAGAATGTCTGCTGCAGTGGTCCCCATGCCCAGAGAATTGCCACCAGCCCAGGACTCAAATCCCAGGGGCCTTCACGAAGCAAAACTATGATGTTTTGCAGTGGTCCACAGAAGTTGGCACTGACTCCTTATTGTTAAATGCTTTGGGACACCTCAAATATGAATGGAGCTGTATAAAATTCAATTCTATTGTAAAGAAAACAGCTGCCATGAATTAAAGCTACATTCAGCTTTTGAGATGTGGACGGCTGTCCAGTAGGGAATGAACAGAAAACTCAACCCATTTAACTTTAAAACAGAGATTTGTCTTCTCTTTCCCAGAAACAAAACCCTAGGGATTTTAAATCTATAAACCACATATAGCGTATCACCCAAACAATTTCTTTTGAGGTTTGAAAAACCCCTTGCTGCTAATTATTGGTTATAGATGGTTTGAAAGAAAAATGTAGTTTTAATGCTGGGTTTAATTAAAATGCCTTTAATAACAGTCATGGATTTTGCAGCACAAGTGCTAAAAGGCCAAATCCTGCTTTTGCAGTGAATTTAGTTCAGAAGAACTAGATGAACAAGCAGCAAAAGCCAGATTTGGGCCAAACTTTGCAAAAAAGTTTTACTTTTAATGTGACTGAAGTCCACTTTTCCATTAAGAACATTTTCTGGGAAGGAGTAAATTTACTGTTTGAACTTTATCATTTCCTTTTCTACAAAACAATAGGAGAGAAAAGGAACTTTTCCAATTTTTCACTCCTTTAATTAATATGACATTCTTTGGCGTATGACAGGAAAAATATGTGATGAATGTACTTGATAGGTTATGATTAATAGTGGTCTAGGGAGGTTTTAGAGACATGAGACGCCCCATAAACACAGAATTAATACCAAAGTGAACATTTTTATTATGTCCATTTTGGCACTATCTCTGACCTACGATGTTAGTAGCTTTATATGTCATGTAATTAATGCTTTAAAAAAATAAAATGCAAACAGCTCTTTTCAAACCATAACAATTCGTTGTATGACTTATGTGGGTTTGAACTGGCACAGCTAGTCAAAACATTCCTAGTGCCACTTTATTTCCATAAACCATTTGTATTGTAAACTTTACCAGAAATTTCTGTGCCAGGTTTGAAGAGTTCAGGCAGAGGGCACTTTGAATATTGGGGCTGGATGTAGCCCGCTTGTCAAAATGATTTAATAATGTAATTAGTAATAATTAGAGAAAGAAAGGGAAGCTACACCAATGGTATCTCTAACTTATAACCAGAGTCTGCAGCTAGGTATATAATATTTTAGGAAAAATTAACATCTCTATTCAGGTTTGAAAATACTAGCCTTGACTTGCCTCTTATACTGGTGGAAATTACACATAACTAGTGGTGTGAATCCAAAAGAATATAAAAACGAAGGGATCTTTTAGTCCATTGTCCATCTTTTGCATTAAAGGTGGTGTAGGTGACATCTTCCACTTGGTCCTCTCTGGAAAGGTCCTGAATCCAGGGCTGCTGAGTTGATGGTAGAGGCAGTCAACCATCAATGAAAAGCCAGCTGGGATAAGGATATGAAAACAGAAGGACAGGATTATGCATGCTTAGTTGCCGCCACTCTGGAGCAAAACACAGAGGCAGCGTATCAGTGCAGGACGAGCAGCAAGCCCCAAGGGAGTTGCTTGTTTTGAAACTCTGCGGTGGCTGGGGAGTTGAGGTGAGGAGCATTGAGAAGAAGAACAAAATGCTGCATGAGCTACAGGCTCTTAATTTCTGAGCACCCAGACCTAAAGACCAAGGTTATAAAATAGTAACATACTTATCAAGCTTCCCCAGCCTTCAAAAGAAACAATGGAGGGGAGGAAGAATGGAAGATTAATACTGAGAACACTTATCCAATGATGGCACTATTAGAGAAAGGACAGTTTCTAGTCTGGTTACTAATTCAGCAGTCATTAAAGGAAAACTGAAATGTCCAGGCTGTCCCTAAAAAGAAAAAAAGAAAATTAGAATGTGTAGCTGAGGATCTTGAGAATGTTTCATGAAAAATGTAAGATACTTTGTCAAGGATGAGAGAGCAGGGATATTGAAAACTTTATGATGAGAAAATAAGAAAATTTTAGAGAAAATGAGGTGGCGTATCATTATATGCGATGCTGTAAGAGAGTATAAAGGAATAAACAGTCACATAGCATGGACAAACTATTTGGAGTACATAAGTACAATATATTATGCTATGCAAAAATATAGGATGAAAAATAAATACTAATATTAAG
This sequence comes from Eurystomus gularis, assembly GCA_013400335.1. Taxonomy (NCBI): domain Eukaryota; kingdom Metazoa; phylum Chordata; class Aves; order Coraciiformes; family Coraciidae; genus Eurystomus; species Eurystomus gularis. Next base: position 72,788 of record VZZY01019936.1, on the reverse strand, counting down.
GACCAGATTTTCCTGAGTTTGATAGCAGACAAGTTGCTTTATCAACCAAGATAAAGTTCTTGAACAAGAGGGGACACTTAATTAGACTTTGTTTTTATAAGTGATAAGGAATAAAAACTTGTTTCAAGTGGATCATGGGTTGATTCAGTTTAAATAAAATTTAAGAATAAACAAGGGCAGTTTTGTAATTAAGGTTTTAGATTTCAAATGGATAAAGACTGAAAAATGAAGGTATCTAATTAGGGAGCTATCCAAAAGTAATCAAGGACATGAGTGTAGAGGAAACAGAATTACTCAGAGTCAAGGCGATGAAGCCTATCTGGAATCTGTATCATAAGCAAAGGAAAAATCTTTGTAAACCTGTGGGGAAGTACTCTGGACAGAGAGGTAAATAACCACCTTAAAGAATATAGTAAGATTTCAGAAAAAGCGTTCTCAGAAAGGAAAAAAAAGTGATCAGCAAAATGAGCTACATTAGATGTCAGGAGACATACAGATAAAGGGACAATCAATTAAATTCAAGCTGAATTACACCGTGAAAAACAATTGAGTCAACAAGCAAAAAGCTGTTTAACCATATGTGTAAGATCAAAGAAAAAGTAAAGCCCCACTGGAGTGAAGATGGTGTAGAAATCAATGGTAATTCAAGTACAGTTTCAAAACTCTGCCTTGTTTTTAATAAAAACAACAACACAGAATTGACGTGTAATAAAAGTGAGACCCTTGAATTGAAACTACACACAGCTGAAGTTGAAGCAGAAATCTCTGGACCAGATAATGTCCCTCTGGAACTATAAAAGAGCTGGTATGAGAAATAGAGGATCAGGTAATAATTTTTGTACTGATTACGTTAAATTATGGTCAACACTATGGTTGAACATAGCCCACTGACAACTAGAGACTAACTTTTAATAGTCAGAATGAATTTTGAAAGAAAGTATACGTAGAGGGAAATTTTTTAAAAGATATAAAATGCAGAATGTCTTTAACAAAACTGAGCCATGCAAGAATAAGAAGGTATATTTCTTTGGTGATAAAAACCACTTTTCCAAGACAAAGGAAATGCAGTGTTTTATCTGGATTTCAGGTAAACATTTGATACAAAGCCATAGGGAAAAAGGTTACATTATATGCAGAAGCTGAAAATTAGTATAATAACTACAAGGTCAACAGGGAACTGCCTAAAGGGCAGCTCACACCAGGTTCTGCTGAAAGATAAATTATCAGGTGGGAGGAACTCTATTGTTTGATAGAATGACCTTAGGACCTATATACTTAATAGTTTCATTGGTGACCTTGGCATGGAAAATAGTAACAAATGAGAGATATTTACTGATGACATAAAACTGGAAAGCATGAAAAGAATTGGAAAGAAAGAGATGGATAACCTTGGGGGCTAGTGCAGCTAAGTGAGATTATATGTAACAGAACTGAGAGCAATGCCCTTGCACAGAGGGAGCAAAGACACAGATCTGCCTCTATTTGCCTGCTACTGGCTAGTTATAGCAAACTGGAATTAAGCACATGGATACAGGTCGAATGTAGGCCATCTACCTCCAAACTGTGAATTTCTACTGGAAAGAAATATCTCCATATGAATGGACCACAGGATGGGTCTGAGCCATCCAGAGAATGCGTCCATGGACAAACCCAGAAGCTACTGTGATGAATATATAGGGGAGGTACTTCCGACAGCTGAAGGAAAAGAGTAGTGTTGCATGAGAAGGTGTGGGAAATGCACAGAGGAAATACTTGTTTTCTTTTCTGCTCCTCTATTATCAATAAAGTAGCACTGAACTGAAAATAATGCAACGAGGGACTTCTCAAAAGAGTGGAGACACTACTTCCTGAGAAAATGTAACAGCCTATTTAGGTCAGCATGGTGAAGCTTAAGAAGAGGTAGGATTGTTTTCCCTAAGTACATTGAGGGTGGAGAAAGGAGAGCAGAGAAAAAGAGCTATTTAAGCTGAAGGACAGCTCTGGCACAAGAGCTGTGTAGACTGCTTCCTACTCAGAGCTCTGTGTTTTTGGAAGTTTCCCAGTAGCAGTATTTGAAGGAAAAAACCTCAATAGCTCTTTATTAATCAGTTTATGCAATGGACTCTACTTCCCCCAGTTGCCTGATGCAGGCAGGCAGAGGGCCCACTGCCTGCAGGGTCTCTTCAGCGCTACACCCTGAAGCTGCAGCCACATGCTTCTTGCTAGCTGAGGTTCACTTGCACGGTCTTTCTCTGACAATTTCAATGTAACTGATTCCACTTATGAGCCATCATTATAAATATTTGGACTCTTTGAAAAAGTTGGCTTTGAAAGAAAGGTGGGAGACCTGCAGAGTGCTATCTCCACACTTGTGGTGGTATTAGACTCGTCACAGGGTTTTCAAGAGTTAACCAAGTTCAGAAACACTGAAGCTGAAAAAAATGAGCAGGGAGGGTATGGGGCAGGAGGGAGGAACTGTCAAAGGAAGGCAAGTTAGGGTAAGACCTTACTGAGCCCTGTCCTTTCAAATTTCCTGTGCTTGACACATCATCAGGATGATGTCAAAGTGACTTAACCAGCTATGACACTTCATTCCAATGATGTGGCCAAGCAGAGGAAATTTGAAAGGATGTGGCTTATGGTACTGAAAACAATCATTTAGAGAAACGTATGACTGCTGTTTTTCGATTTAAATTAATTTTAAGCCCTTTCTCCCCTCTCCTAAACACATATTGCACTACTTGGAATATTTGCGTTGCTGCTGAGCTTGCCAAAGGCTGCTAAAATGGCTTTACTGTGATTAAAAGGCAGCCCTTCCTTTTGATGTGGGGACTTAACCATATTTTCTGTTGTGTATTATAGTATCTATGGCACTGCATGGGTAACTACTAAAAATAAAAATTGTTATTGTTGTTATTAATTTTAATACTATTAATCTGTAATAGTAACACCAAGCAAGCATGCTCTATGAGCCAGAATTCCTAAAGCTTTCAGCATACTTGCCCTCTCACATGCTCACTTTGCGACTCTCCTCCATACCCCTAGCCAAGCAGCTGGTGCTGGGGATGATGAGCAATCCCCACCTACCCAGTCGAATACTGTGTCCACGCCTGGAGCAGGAGGGACTGCCCCTAGGATGTCCTAGCAGTCTTCTAGGTGCAGGCAACTCCAAGGTGACTGCATCCCTCAGCAGCAATTGGCCTGGCCGCAGCCAGTGCCTGCAAGTGAAGCAGTCTCATGGCCTCCATCCTGCAGCAATCCTCACTACCATGAGGAGGACAGGGGGACACTGAACAGAGCAAAATTTTTGGAGTACCAAATGTTCTTTGTGGTGGACAGATGTTGCTGTCTCTATCTGTCCCAGATCCTCCTTGAGAACTTAAAATTAAAGCTCCTTCTCAACCTTGAGGGGCAGTGTGCCTCGTGACAATATGGCGTAACATTTTCCAGAGTACTGAAATGCCTTGGAAGCATCATTTTCAAAAGAAAGCTGATTTTCAAAAACGTCTTAGACATGAATAGGCTTCAGTAACATGAGTCACAGTTACAGCAGTGTCTTGGTTCCCAAGGCACACCTGAAAACTCCAGCTGTTCTGTCCTGGGTCATAGGAGGGAACAGCTTGTTTAAAAGCCTGTTGAGAGGACATGCAGTATACGTGTGTTTGGGGATACTTAGCCTAAACCTGGGTGCAGTAAAATAGCTTCTAGGAACTGAGGAACTGTTACAGCCAAAAAAACATACAAAAGGACACCTTATATACCACCCAAAAGAACTTGTAAGGTTTTTTTCAGTCCTGAAAAAAGGCCAAACAGATTTTAAAATGTTAAGGGATAAATTAAAATAAAACAAAGAAGAATATTTATTTTTGAAGGTAGAGAAAAAGGGAGAATGAAATGCTCAGAAAATCCAATACTTATGTGACTCAGTCACTAAAATACACAGTAACTATAGCTGTTAAAGAAATCTGAGGACAAACATATCTTCGGTACTTACATTCTTCTTAGTTAATAACAGATAGCTTTTATTTAAAGGGTGTGAATCCTTTCTTTGCTTTTACCGGTCTGTCTTTGTTGGGTACTGGTTTACAATTTCAGCTTCCACTGATGTTTTAAGCAAGCAAAGCTTTATCTTAAACACGGTACCTAATATTTTATGGCACGTCTTAAATCTCTGAATTCATCTTATCTCTATGGTGACAAGCCTCCATTTGGAATAAAGTATCAAGGCTTTTCAGAGTAGAGGCTTTTTCAGATAAAAGCTGGTGCCTTTGATTTATGGCAGTTCTCAGCTTCTATCATTTGAAAAAGAGAAATGCCCAATGCTTGGTTAGCAACAGCTTTTCCAGGAATAACTATTTTGGAGTAAAAAAGCCCCATCTCTATAATTATACAATCTGACTCAAAGCATTGCTAATTTACATAAAATGATAAGTGACTGCTGAAACCGAAAGGACATATGCATGTGTCATCTGTGTTTGAAGTACCATAAAACTCCTTGTTGAGAGGAAGGAGAGGAAGGAAGCAACACAGACCAGGCTAGGACTTTGAAGAAATAACTTTTTCCCATATAATAACATTTACAAATGGTATTTGTAAATGTCTCCCTTACTTATGTATGCTCACTCCCACATGAACTGTAGCTATGACAGTAGCTAAGAGCTGTTGGCCCATTTATCTTTCTACCAAAAAAAAGAGTGTGATGTTCAATTCCCATTAAATCTGTTAAAAGGGCGCTGAAAAGCCAACTGCTTAACAGAATGGCATTTCCTTTTGAGAACACAGCCCTGGCCTGGTGGCAAAGACCATTCCATCGCTCACCAGCCATACACCAGCAGGTTTGCAACATTTACCTGGCATAAACAAAGCATCATGCTGAAAAACACGTTGAAATACAGATTTTTGTGTTCAGGTAACACTGAATGGCTGCAGGAGGTCTTTGAGTGTGTCTGAGGTAAGGTCTGGTGTTTTGTAGGCACCATGAGGACAGTGAAAGTAAAAAGCATCCTGCTAAGCTTGTGCAGTAGAGAGCATGAACTTTTGGGTGGAACATACAGGTCTCTTTCTTAGAGAGTGTAATGGTATTATTTTGCATTAATATTTTGTCAGGTAATTCTTTCCAAACCCCATCAAAAATTCTTTCATAAAGATGCTGTAGAAGATTGTGAGGCTGACACAATGTCTTTTAAAAAGTGTCTGTGAGGGCAGATATCAACAGTTTTCCAAGCTTTTTCACTTCTGAAATCAGCTATGATGCTGGTTCAGTCATAAAAAAAAACCTGTGGAAACTATGTGCAACACGTTTGGTTTCAATTGTCTGTTGATTTCACACAATTTATATACATTAGATCTTTGCCAGTGAGAGCAAAGATTTTTGCTTACTACCAATTGAAGCCTTACAGTAAGTCCTCAGACATTGTGTCAAATTTTAACTTCTGTTGGTTTGAGCCTTGTAAAAAAAGAGGAAGAAATATGTTCGAAAGTCAGCTCCCCCAGACCTCCTTGATCTTATCTGACATTTTCATATGAATGTCCCTCTAGGTCTCATGATCTTGTTATTAATGAACAGAGATTTATAGCACCATTTTTTTTTCCAAATATCTCAAAGTGGAAGCTAGCATTTCAGGTCCCTTAAAACATTACAAGAAATATGATGTTGTGAAAGAGCTGTAGGAGGAAAGGTAGTAACAGCAGTCATATAATTCCATGGGGAAAACCTGTTTCCTTCAAGAAGCAACATCTTTTGTCTTTGTATGGAGCTTAATGTTAAATGAGACATTTGAAAGGAATTCTGAACTGGTATCTCAAAGGGATCTGACCAGACAGAAACATGTGATTTTGAAATGCTGCTGAGCTGGCAGGAAAGACAAGACCAGCACATCTGTGGATGCTATAGAGACCAAGGACCTCTGGGTGTCTGCCTGCACAGTATCCGCTGTTGTACTTTTGCTTGACTTATTTCAGTCTGACACAGCCAAGATCCATAGACAGGATGCATGTAGCTACTAGGCGATACAAGAATAAACTTCCAACATAAAACTGCTGTCCTCACCCATAGATTTTTTTAAGACAGAAAACAATAGTTTTTCAGTGAAAAGGGTTACAAAAGAAACATGAAACCAGTTGTTTCATAGTTTGCTGAAAGTTATATGCCTGCAACCACACTGCGTAACAGTTGTAGTCACATCACATAACCTCCAGACCAAAAAGTGACATCCACTAAAATAAAGTTTTCTTTGCTGGACGACTCCTCTGGATTCTCCTACTTTCTCTCTTTGTCTTATGTTTATTTCCTCTTTATGTCTAATCCGACCTTCTTTCTAACCTGCTACTGTTCAAATGGCTATTTGAATGCTATTTTTACCTTGTTCCCCATGCACAGCCATCGGTGTCATAACCAGGGGGATTTTCATGTTTGCACTCCAAGCCACTTCTTGGGCTGCCACAGCATTTTTAAGACATGACAATCTTCTACAAACACTGCAAGAACTATTCTTCATACAAACACTTTATCAAACCAGAGTTTCTAACATGGTGGTAGCTTTCCACAGCTGCCATATGATGCATAAATCACACAGAAAACAGGTTTGTAACAAGTGACTCTTTTTTTTGGTCAGCTTTTGGGCCTCTAAGGACACCATTATATGCAAACCTATTTCAATTACTATATTTATATCTACAAACCATGGACCCCAAAAAAAGCAAAAGAAGCTGCCATTAATAACTATAGTTTCTAGGCAGGGAAGGAAGCCATCAAAGATACCCAACAGTTACACGCCTCATTAAAGGTCCAGTGAAGTCAGTAATAACCTCTGCTTTTGATTCATTGGGCATTGAACAAAAACATCACCAAAGGAGGAAAATTCAAGTGGGATTTAAAAAGTCTATTAAAAAACACCCGCTCTTAAAACATGTTAATTCCCTATCTCTTTGTGGACTGTGAGCTTGCCAGAGCTCTTCTACCACTTCTTCTTTAGCCCCACCAAGTTTATTCCATTCCCTTTCAGACAATGACACTGAACGGAGCTGTGTGCCAAGACTTTCTAAATTATCCTTCCTCTTTGCATGTGCAGAGCAATTTCCACAAGATACGGTTTTGCTTAGTGCCTTGCATGACTGCGGATGGAACAAATGAGGAATTCCGAGAGCTTTTTTATATTAAGGCCTAATTCACAAAGATATATCTATAATCTTTATACCAACAGCCCTCTCCTTTTGATAGTAACTTAATGATGACAAGTATTCTTTTTCTGTGGGTCAAACATACTAGGTAATGCTTCAAATGATCTGTCTACTAAAAAAAAAAATGCTGGCAAAGATCATGGTTACAGGTGGATCACAGGAACAGCAAATTCAGTCCAGCCACTGCTGCATGTAATGACTACAGCAAGGATTTTAGATGCCTTGCAGAAGTACTGTTGTCCTAGTTGGACAGCCTTTATAATGAAGGTGAGAAATGGAATCAGAGTAATCCGTTTTACATCAAAAAGATAATCTCTGTACTGTATGTAACGTCAGCCTTGACACTAGCCACTCAGCAAAAGGTCCTTCAGCCTTTTAAACTCAGATTGTTCCAATGTGGAGATGGGATAGACATCCTCCCTGTGAGGGAATCCAGGGCAAAGCTGGAGGGATAAACTTCCTGCCCTTTTCTCCCTTCTTATCTCAGTATAAAAGGCCTTAGAGAGTTGGCCAGTCTAAAATTACTTGAGTTAGATACGAGATGTAGAGCTCAGTGAAGAGAAGAAGACAATCTAGTGGTGTGCCATGAGATGGGTGTCCAGTGCTCCATATGGGAGAAGCATGCACTCAGGATGAAGAGCAGGATTTGGTTATGTGCATGTTTATTCAGAGAAATTTGAGATGGAAGAGGCTTTTTAGATCACACAACCCAGAAAAAAAGGGTTATGGCAGAGTTTGTTGTGTTCCTTCATCCCACTGCCACTCTTGTGTGAGCCAGTGGCAGGGTATGGTGCCACTAGCACAACTAAGAGTGCACAGTCAGAGGAATATGTGACTTCCCTAATCAGAGCACAAAGAAGAGTGCCGAAAGCATGTCCCTTCTGCAACCAGGGTGCACGCTCATGCTAGCCTAAACCTACCTCACTTCATCGACTTGCACCTAAGATAGCAGAGTAAGAGCTTTACCCTAAGCCATGTGGAACCCCTGGGACACCCTTCAGCATACCCTGCTGACATTGCTTCTGGCACCTATGTGAGAAGGATTCATGGGGGCTGTGTGTACCTACCCTCGCTGTAATCCCAGATGGCTCAGCAGTGCGGCTGAAACAAAGCAAGCTCTCATGTTTTTGTCACTGGCAATTTGTGTGATCAATGTAAGTGCAGTTGTTTTTCATAAATTTACATGTTCTCACCAGGGTGGATAGACACATGTACACAGAAAAAGTAAACAGCTTTGCACTGAAGAAACTATCAACACTGACTCCAGTAGATGCCCCATAGTTATACTCCTACAGTGGGATTTATAGAAACTGTGGTGATAATGTGCTAGCCTCACTTGCCTCTGTGGAACAAAGACCTGACAAACAAGCCTCGCTGCTTGTGTTTGCTCAGCTCCTCAATGAATTGCAGGGAAGAGCCCATCTTTGCTAGTGATTCATAACCTTGACTCTTTCACTGGAGCCAGAGTTGTAATCCTCTGATTTCACAAACAAAATATTTCAAAAGATAGGTGAAAGGCCTGCTTGCTTTTTAGCCACGATCCCGGCAGATAATTAGTCTCTGTTCATCTAGGAAACAGATACGGTTCCAGTATCTCCTGGGGGTATTTGTGTGCATGTTACCCACCTCCCTGGGTGAACACTCCCATCACGCAATCATTTTATGTGAGGCTCTGGCAACCCCTGGTCTTGGACCTGTCTTATTTTATTTAAGTATTTCAACACTAACTGGGTGCAGGAGCTCGGGTCAATCACACCATGACCAATGTGATCAAGTGAAAGTCATTTATCTAGTAAAACACCGCTCTTTTATAATCTCTTTGGCATAGCACGCAGTAAGTTATTCTACTTTTGATTATATTATGCACATCATTTACCTAGCAACAATTTCTAATTGGTAACACATATTCTTCAAGCTCTCGTTATTGTAGGATAGCTCAGTCCATTCTCCCTACACATGCTGATTGGTGGTTCTTCCTCTTGTCCCTCCTGCTGTGACCGCTGACTTCTTGATAGGTTGCTGTTCTGTGGAATTTGCTCGTTAGGCCTCTTATCTCCTTCACTCCCTGGGACTCTTCAGCCTCAAGGCTTCCCAGGCTCTTTCAGGGAAACATCATTATCTGCTCAAGGCTAAGGTCCATCCCTGAGTCCTCAGACCAGCTGCGGACTCCCACAACTGGGCACAGGAGAAGAAAATGACTCCATATCCCCATGGTTTTATAGCTCAAATGGACAGGGAGAGGTGGGGTTTCCACTCCCATACTCAAGACAATGCCTGAATAAATACCCAAACCACATGAGAGAGGAGGAGCTATTGCCCCTACTCCATTAAAATCTAAATTAATCTACACAAAGTGCAACTTCAACGTTCCACACTGGCATGTATCCTCAAAAGACCTTTTGATAGCTCCAGCTCAAAGGCAGATTAAAGCCTTTAATCAGGAGATGAGAGGTGCAGGGCCAAACACCCTCTGAGGGACTTGGATCTGCCTGGCTGAGCCCTAGTATCACCCGGCTGTTGATAAAAAAGGAAATAAATCTGCTCCTCTAATAAAGTGGGTGGAACTTAGGGTAAGGAGGACATGAGAGTGTCTATTTTACAACAGCCACTGATTAAATCATTGTTATCTCATGTATTCATGTTAATATTGAATGCTTTCCCACAAAATAAACCCCAGAAGCCACGGTACTAACATATTTGGACAGAATTATTTCCTGTTTTGCGGAGTTTTCTGGACTCACAGTTTATGTCATACCAGACTTCTGTGCAGTTGATTGCATTGGTGCCTTATGGCCTTAGCAGCTATTAACTATCTTCTAAAAACTTGTTGGTAAAATATTAACCACATAATCTACTTTGTGCATCAAAAGGAAATTCAGTTTGACAAGTTTGCTTAAAAATAAATAAACCTTCCACTTTTATACAATGCCCACAGACTAGAAACTCCTTCAGATTTTTGTGTAAGTCTATATGAATTTTTCAAGAAGATGAGCAGAATCTGATGTTCTCTGATCTTTCTCTGAGGAAGGTTTAAATACAGAAATTCCCTTGCTTTCTCAGAGTAATCGGCTTTTTATTCTCTTTTTTTTTTTGAGATTTTTGACAACCACAGATCCTGCAAATGAAGATCATTGTAAAGTATAGGCAGTCTCAAAAATGAACAAGCAATATTATGAAATGTCTTTGTAGTTTGAAATACCACTATTAGGCAAATGAGTCTCGTTTCATATGCCACTGCAAACAGCAATTAGTTCAAGTAGAAAAGATTATGACCAGGTGCAGGTTTTGAAGTGACTTTTGGTGGGAGAGGGAAAGGTCACGTCTTTTGTTAATTGTCTGTGGTAATTCATCAGGCATCTGAAGAATTTAGGGATATTCAACCTTTTGTGCTTAGCCAACAAAATACAACCTCCATGGCATCTGTGAACTAGATGGAGATACAGGGCTTATTGATGGTTGTCAGTCCGCTGAAGTGAAAGACGACATGAGGTAGAAGCATATGTTATACTTGTCTTCCACAGCAAATCTATTTTGCAGGGGCTTTGTTGGAGGGCTCATTAAGAAAGGCAGAATGAGCCTTTCCAGTGTGTGAACCCATGGGCAAGTTCAGCTGAAGGGCCCACCCGAGGCAGGCATCAAGCAGATGAGGTGTCTGCAGCAGTTTCCTCAAGCCTTGCAAAGCTACAGGTGACTTTCTGAAGATGACAAAGAAAGAAAGGGGGCTAACACAACAAAGTGTGCCCCTGAGAAGAAAGATACTCTTAAAACTTCAAAAACCTCCTTAAAAGATTGGATTAACTTCTTCTAATCCTTTGAATCATGAGTAGATAGAAGTTCAAAGGACTAATGTAATTTTATTATTACATTTGATCAAATGTTTAAGTTAAGAAATAGGAACTGAGCTAAGGGCAACCTTTCCTTATCAGCTTCCAATGTCTGAAAGCAGGAATGAATTAATTAAGTAGATGTAACAAGCTTAGGGGTATAACATACAGCAGCAGCTGAGTCAGCTTGACCGTCAACCATTTATTGGGGTGAGATGTGCAGCTCAAGTACTACCAGATGATTCAATTCACATATCTTGGCAGTAACAGATAAACCAAAAGGGATGCCCAGAGGGAAATGGTGTCATAAATTGGCAAGGCAGAAAGTCATTCACCAGCTTAAACAAAATGTTGTCATCAAAGAGGCTGTGCATTTAATCCGTACAGCAGAGTATGCTGCCCTACCAAATGAAAGCAGATTTTAGAGGTTAGCCTCACATTAAAGGATAAATTTTTTTTCCCAGGTCCAGGCTTATTTTATGCAACTGGCTTACATCAGGCCGTGTATTCCAACCCACCATTTTCAGGAGTTTCAGCCCAAATACTAGGGACAAGTAAGAACCCATTGGTCATGATAAGAGAGTTAAAAGTACAGAGTGTATCCTCTTGCCCTTTTCTATAGCTTACCACAGACAAAGACTTCTTCACATGTGTGACAACAATGTAAAATTTCTTTAAAAATTGCACATTTGCTTGTATTGTGAACCAGGAAATTGTAATATATAATCAGCTCCATCATCATAACCTGTGTCCACATGACATATGACTAAGGACTTCCCTTTCTCGCTTTCTATAAATTAACTATGGTTGAGATGTGACTAAATTGCAATAGGTTTCTTTTATTGCCAGTCTATTAAGTCAGTGCAGTTCAACAAAGGAACTTCCATTCTAACAGTGCAGGTTTCATCACCATTGTATTTCCTTAGATGACATCTTCAGAGATGGACAACTAAGTACAGGAAGAAAGACATTATCTAAAAAATCAGAGTACATTATTGCATATTTTCAATTCAGTGGGAACCTAAGTGTTGCTGAAGGAAAGATAAAGTGCAATATAATTTGAATGAATCATTCCAGGGACTAGGGGTTTCTTCTATTTGCTAGAAAATTAAAGCCACCAAACACCTAGGAGGAAAGGAAAAGGCATGGATAAATCTGAGCCCTCTCCTTGCCTCTTTCAACTAACCGACTTCAGGAAAAATGTGTAAGTGTCACAACAACCTCAAACCTCAAACACCAACTTAATATCCACAAAGAGAAGGCACTGGCAGTATGCTGACTGGATGAAGTCATGTTACCCAGGTACAGCACAAGACCAAGAGCTAGAAATTTAGGAAATACACAAGAAGAAATTTCCTCACATCAAGCCATGCCTTAAACACAAAACCCAAATAAATTATGCATTTCCAGCTTTTGCATTCTTCCCTGGTTCTTTTTTTGCATACATTTATATGTGTGCACGTCATATGAAAGCTAGTGCTCCCTGTGATTTCATCCCTTCTGTATAGTTTCCACAGAAAAACCAGGGCATTGACTGCATAGCTCTCAGACATTGCCATGGCAACGGACTGTGATGTCAGAGACATGGGATTAGGATTTCCTGGCATCACTGAGCTAAGGGAGAAGCCTGGCTGGAAAGGAGAAAACTCCCATCGAAACAGCTTCGACGATAGAAACAAGAATTTCAAAAGCAGTTTGCAAAGAACCCTTGGTAGTAAACTATCCAGAAATAACCAGAAATTCAGTGTCAAAAATCTATTGACTGAAGACAATCCCAAAACAATCGGTATGGGAATAAATCATTAAAATCCGTGGAGCAAAGCCAGTGTTGTGTCAGCAATAACTGTGACATTAGGATCAAGACCATTATACCATTTTACCAATGAAAGCGAAATACAAATGGCAGAAAATATAGCATCTTTAAGTAATTTATACAATGAGTATTTACTTCAGCTCCACTGGTAAAAAGCTGAGTGCAATTTGATGCAGATTATTCCCTTGGACCAAAATTCACAGTAGAAAAGACATTGTAGGAACTACATGTGTGAACGCACTTAAAATAATCAGATACCTCAGCTTGTATGTGTGGGAATAGTGTGCGAAACTGCAAGTGGTAACAGGGGACTTGACAAGCAAAGGCCACTCCCAGAGCCGTAACTTTGGAAAAAGAACAGATATCAACAACAGAGCCAGCAGCCCAGCCTCTGGGGGCTGAGACAGGACCCTCCCCAGCTCTGCAGCACTGCTGATCACAGTGCTGGTGATGAGCACCACTACTCTCAGCCAGCTGCCAGACCTTCTTTTTAGGGTGGCTGTGCAGCTGGTGAGGGGAAATGGGAAAAAAATAAAAATAACAATAGGGAAACAAATACAGGGAAGGAAAGAGTGTGGAGGCCCAGAGTAAAAGTTGAAACTGAGTCATGTTTTGTGTGAGGGTGGTTTGCAACGGAATGAGCTGGTTCCTTCCCTAACCTTGAAAAGAGGGAACTGGGAGCAAAATGTCATGTTTCCCTACTCCTGTCTGGGTGGCCTTGCTCCCCCTTGGAGTCACCATTGTGATGGCTAACCTACCTATGTGCCTACCTGCTGCATCAGGACACCTTTAAATCAGAATAACTCTATCTGCTTCCTAAACAGGAAGCCTTGATGACTCATGTTTTGGACAAGGATGATATGTGATGAGCTGAAGGACCTCAAGCAATATATTTCAATAGAAAACCAAATAAACTGAAGGATACACACGCCTTCCCCCCCATCATGATTTCAAAGGCAACTTGAAAAAACAACACAGGAGTCAATGCCTTTTCAGCACTGTGCTGTGATTTCAGGCATGTCTACACCCATCAGGGGAGTATTGAGGCAAAGAACTCTAAGCTGCCTATTTCCAGACCTGAACAGTATAAAATTACTAACCGGCCTTGCTTCAAAAAAGGGTGCAGCCCCGCATAAAGCCATCTATATTGCAGCTGGGACATGAGCAAGTGCCTTCGTGTGTCTCCACGTTGTGCTATGGAGATATATCAGCCTGTTCAGAGGCTGCCCAGGGCACCACGCCCCGCTTTGTGGAGTTGACCTAGCTGCTGAAAGAGTTGTGAAACAACTATTAAAAATCTGTGCTTTTGGAATTAAAACTCCATTTCACTTAACTAATTCCAAGTAGACCAGCCCATATTATTTTTGGTACACATGTTGTGATGACTTCTAAATGATTTGAATTGCGGGTAGGATTTTTGTGCCTGTTTTGCAACCCAGAAACCCTGGGCTGTAAAACAGAAGCTAGAGGACAGCGTTTTCCCCAGCATTTGTGCTGCTCCTTTCAGTGCCAATGAACTGTGAAGAAGCCACAGCCCAGATTAGCAGTGAGCCCTCTGCATTGTTTTTTGCATTGTCTCTTGTGGTATTTTAAGCATCTGATGTATAGATGACAATTACCCATGTTGCTGGCATGCACCTATGTGTTGTTGCTGATTCTTCCCATTTTACTGCTAGTACTTCATATTTCCCTTAAAAGCATGAATGAATGGAAGGCATAGAAAATGATTTTAATGTTAAGCCCCACTCTTCAACAGCCTGGCTGCTTCTCAAGTTTTGCTGTTTTTTTTTTACTTCTGCCGTTCCCAGTACAATGCGTCACAGAAATGCTGTTGATTGAAAGAGTTGGCTGCACATTGAAAGGAAAGCAAGAGTGTGGGGGGTCAGTGCAAGGTGCTTGACCAGAATTAACCCACCAACTCAGTGGGGTAGGGAGAGGACTTCTTGGAAAGGACTGCTGGGTTTATCTTCAAGGATGTTATTCTCTGAAACAGTAGGGTGCCTCTCGTACCTTCTGCCTGTAGCACATAACGCCACATGGCACCAGTTATGTCAAAATTGGTCTTGAAGTTGTGGTTGCAGAAAAGGCATTTACTCATATTCATGTAACTTTTCAAGTGGTTTTGACCTAGCCACTAATGTTTTTACTAGAGTTCCCTGAATAATTTAATCTTGCTTTGTAATAAATATGCCCTCACTTACAAGTTACTAGAGAAATGCTGTGCACCTGCAACAGGCTACAGAAAAGTGAGCAGAACAATCATGTTGTGTCTTCACAGCTTTAATGAATGAATTGCAGAGGTTCCAGCGCTCTAAAATATCTACAAGGGAAAAAAAAAAAAAATAGCTGTTAAATTCTTGTAGCCAAAAGTGAGTGAAGAGGAATTTTAATGGTGTTGGAATACACAGCAGTCAGAGGAAAAACGGTCCATTTTATTAGAAAAGATTTTGCCACTAATAACTGCCTCCTCTAACACCTTGCCATACTGAGAGCAAAACAAGAGATCAAGGAAAAACAATTTTAAACTTTAGCTAAAATAGTTGCATGTTGTGTTTTGCATCAAGTTTTCATTGTACCTAGTTCACTAAGTATAATCACTCTGCTTAAGAAATCGTATGAAAAATAACAAGCTGCAAACACTTCAATATCAAGTGCAGACTCATGTCCACAAGTTCACACTTGTGCTCTCCTACGCTTTTTCCTCCTTTAATTATGTTCTTTTTCTAGTAAGCAGCAGAGTACCTGACATGTATGTCAATTAGTCATCCTTTTTCCCCTGCAAATCTTACCATCTGTTCTAGATGCTTTAGGATTCAATGGGAGTTTTCAACTGCCTTCTTTATTCAGTGGGTCAGACCCTCAAATGTTAAAAAAAAATTAGTATGATTATACCAAAGTTTAAGTTCATGTGGAGCTTTAAAGAGGAAAGACAGTCTGATTCGGCCGCATCTAAGAATAAGAACCAACTAAATCATATATTTAAAGATGGAGACATAAATTTGCGGTAATTCTGGATGTACCGAATCAATGTCTTTAATTCTCACTTATGCAGCCATTTTTGTCTTTCTGCCTTTATAGGGACAACAAAAGTGTATTTCTTGCAGCGTGCTTCCCATCTGTAAAGGACCATGTACTGCTGCACAGAGGTGAGTATTAATCAGGCACGCTTGTGTAGGAAAGTTGATGCCATGTGCAGCTGCTTGTTTTGCTCTTTGTCACCTACTGTTTCCAGAAAAGCATTCAGGTGTTCTGAGCCACAGATTCACTCCTGTATCACTCCTAGGATGTAGTCAAGTGAGATTAACTTCAAGGACACTACAGTAGAGATATACAAGGTCTGATCCTCAAAAGTACTGATAGCTAATGCTAAACTTTATTAATTTTATTAATAGATCAGTATGCTTAATCCCCTTAGGGATGTCAACTGTTGTGCAACTTGCTCAATTCTACCAAAAAACCAAAACCCTGTTTCTGTTTATCAGTCTTACTTCCATGATACTTCCATAATACTCTACTGTAACAAAAAAATCAAAGTTACTGGTGGTCTTCTTGGTCTAACATGTAACAAAACTTAAAAATGAAAGATCATTCCCACTACATCTTTTGAATAGATTAAGTGAAATATTTGGGAATATGTCCTCTTGGGTAAGATTCTGAAAATGCATCACAAAGACCAGAAATGACTGATGCTAATAACCCTGCCACTCTTCCAACTGACTAAAAATAGAGGTCTGTGACAGGCTAGGAATAAAAATACTCAGTTGTAAGTTTGTAACTGTTAGTAGTTGTTTGATTTCTTAAATCTATCTTCAGTGCAAGAAATGATGAATGTAAAAGCAAACCCAAAAATAACGTTTTGGAGAGCTATGAGGCTATATGGCTTCAGTAGGTGCATATTTCTGGTGTAGTAAAATCATTATACTAAATACCTAACACAGTAGTTGCATTTTTGCAGCCATATAAAGATCATCATTCATGATACTTAATCTACTTTTGAACTATGCATGCTCTTCTAGAGGACTTACTGCATTTCAACCATCATCCACCACAAGGCCAAACTAGCTCATCTGTAGTAAGACCCATCAGGTCCTTGGCATCAAGGGTCTCACCCTGCAGATCTGCTGCTCCTGGGCCACACTACTTCCTAATACAGACACAGTCAACCTTTCCTCTTCCTGTTCCCAGCATATTTGGACTTCTTGGCATGGTGTCTCTACTGATCAGAAGTCCCTACTAATTGTATGCTCAATAAAAACATCAGAGCAAACTCTTCTGTTCAATATCCCACCACAATCCCTCTGGTCCTGCAAGAGGGAAAACTCATTCTCCTGACTGCCCTTAGAGGAGAGCAGGGATGGTAGTCCCAGGATGGATAGTGAGGGAAAGGATGTGCAGCTGCTACTGCAGGGGTGCATGACACCACTGAAGGACCAGGAGGACAGAGGGTGCAGTGAAAGCTGCAAAGAGTAGGGAGATACAGTCCTTTTGGGCAGCCCCACTAAACCTGTGTCTCTGGTGAAGCTGCCAAGGGCCATGAGACAGTTGCAGCTGGCAGTAGCACAGATTGTTTGGGACTGCTTGTCCCTTGACAGGGCAACTGGGGTCAGAGGAGAGATTGTCCTTGCACATATGACATACCTCATCTGGAAAACACAGTCTCCATTCTTCTCTTCTCTTTTCTCTTCTCTTCTCTTCTCTTCTCTTCTCTTCTCTTCTCTTCTCTTCTCTTCTCTTCTCTTCTCTTCTCTTCTCTTCTCTTCTCTTCTCTTCTCTTCTCTCTTCT